>PVHP010010894.1:0-46446 GCA_004024765.1 Zapus hudsonius | reverse complement strand
GTGAGGCTTTCATAATGGCAGAAGCTAGAGGCAGAGAGCTGCCATTCACTGCCTGACAGCCAGGAAGCAGAGAGCCAGAAAGAGAGCAAGAAGTGGGTACAACCCTCAAACACTGGTCCTCCAATGACTTACTTTCCCCAGTTGGCCCTAAGGTTTCAACCACCTCCCCAAATGGCACCACCAACTGGGAAAAAAAAAAACATCCAGGGCTGTAGAGATGGCTCAGTGGTTAAGGTGCTTGCTTGCAAAGCCTAACGACCCGAGTTCAATTCCCCAGCACCCATGTAAACCAGATGCAAAAAGTGGTGCACGCATCTGGAGTTTGTTGGCATTGGCTGGAAGTCCCGGAGAACCCTACTCTCTCTGTGTGTCTGTATCTCTCTGCTCGCAAATAAGTAAATAAAACATTTCTTCAAAATCACTCAACACGAGACTGCAGGGGACCTTTAATATTCACACCGTTTATCACTAACTCTCAGTAGATCAACAAGGTCCATGAGGGGGGTGTTTTCTCGTGGGTTTGTGGGTTTCTGAGACAGCATCTTGTTATAGTGCCCAGGCTGACCTTGAGCTGTTCAACTTCCTGTGGTGACCTCCTGAACACTGAGATGACAGCATGTGTGGACCACTCTGCCTAGAAGGGAGCAGGTTTTTGGCCAGGACATTACCTCACAGAATGTCCATAAACATGTTACAACTGATGAAGTGAACTCCAAGGAATGAAAGATTATTCCGATTTAATAGATCAGAGAATGGGACGTCTGAGAAGATGACAAAATGTCTAGCTTGGAGAAGTGAGTGGATGGTGACCGAGACAAGGAATACTAGAAGACAGCTGAGCTGTCCGCAGGGGTCAGAGTGACGTGCTCAGGGCCTTGGCGTTGAAAGTTGGAGGAAGCCATGTCAAACAGGCCAAGGAGACGTGTTAGGTAAGCTATGTGCTGGTCCACGGTGACAGGTCTCTTCGGAATGGACACTGGTGCCACAGCTGTAACCCTATGGAACTCTGTCCCTGCAGGGCTCAGAAGCCACGACAGGAGGAACAAAGACAGTAGTGTTTAGTCTTATCACAAATGGTTTTTCTTTGTTTTGTTTTTCTTTAGAAAATTACCAAATGCTTCACTACCCATTTTAAGAGTTGACAGCAATCAAAAAAAAAAATCTAGACTGGGGGGGGGAAATAAAACACTGAAAAGTAACTTAGTTCCCACAACAAATAAATTACAAGGAGAGGGAGAGGAGGGGGGGTATGGGAAACTAGAAAATAAGGGAGCCAGACGCAGTGGTACACACCTATCATCCCAGTACTGGGAAAGCTAAGCAGAAGAATCACCTTTGAGTTCAAGGTCAGCCGGGCTCCAGAGTGAGGAGACCCTGTCTCAATAATAATAGAACAGGGCTGGAGAGATGGGACCCACATATACCAGACTCACAAGGTGGTGGCCTGGTGTTCTCTCTCTCTCTCTCTCTCTCTCTCTCTCTCTCTCTCTCTCTGTGTGTGTGTGTGTGTGTGTGTGTGTGTGTGTGTATTTCTCTGCTTGAAAAATAAATAAAATATTTAAGAAATGATTATAACAGAACAATCAACCAATCAAAATATGTGGGCTCAGACACTGATTCCAAGGAGATTATGTTTTGTTTTGTTAAGGAATTGTTAGGATTTCATGAGGCACGCTGGCTGGCATTAGTGTTTTATTGAAGATAATGAGAGAAACTTGTGAAACCTGCTTCCAAGTGATTTGGGAAGTGGGTGAAATCCAGGTAAAATAAGAGTGAGCATGACTGATACCTTCAAAGCTTACATGGATGCCGGCAGGTTCTCCTTAGCAATTCTGTGCTTTCCTATATGATGCTTCAGTTTTTCTATCATAAATGTTACCGCATTTCCTAAGGAAATGAAATTCTACTTAGTGAGTTATGGAAAAATTGCATTCGTTCTAATAGACAGAGAAGAAGAGATGAGAAACGAAAAGGGGAAGTTTGGAAGCATGGTACAGAAATCAGAAAAAGGCAGAAAAATTTAAAAGACTCAATAAAATCCCAGAGGAGACAGAGCCACAGAGGGAGGCCGCTGCCAGGCTGACTTGTGACCTTACACCGCCACCTTGTGGCCTTATGGGGAAATGTCCCTGTCATCAAACCCTAGGAATTCTCACTTTTAGTGTGTGTGCATTTTAGTGTGTGCGTTTGTGTGCTCACACTGGGTTGTGGAGGGTTCTCATGTGTCACATCAACTTTCTTGTTTGTTACGTCAACTCTCCTAATCATTTCAGAGTCACAAGCCTCAATATCTGCTGAGCCTTATGGGCTCACATTTCCTGCCTCAGGTGTTCAGGGTGAGCTCCTAAATTAGTAATTTGGGAGTTCAGGAGTATTTGCCCTGGTCACCTTCTACAAACCTTCTTGCCTTTGATTTTTCTCAGCTTCTCCTTTCAGCATTTGTGGCGGTTTGATCCAGGTGTCCCCCATAAACTGATGTGCTCGGAATGCTTGATCCCCAGCTGATGGCAATCTGGGAGTTTGAACCTTGTTGGATCTTCCTGCCTGTCTGCAGTGCTGTGGCAGAAGTGATGTCCAGCCTCAGCTCACGCCATCGTTTTCCCTACCATCATGGAGCTTCCCCTCGAGTCCATAAGCCAAAATAAACCCTTTCCTCCACAAGCAGCTTTTGGATGGGTCCTTTGCTCCAGCAACGAGAAAGCTGACTGCAACATCATTTTATCTCAACCTGACTCACTTTAATTGTTAACTTCTTGAACATTCGATGATGAACTGAGGTTCCCATGGGGAAAAGCCACACCTGACACACACACACATCGCAGCTCACCATGGACATCTGGAATGCCGTAGCTCTGAAACCAACTTACACTGGGCTAGCTTTTGTTTTTAACTTTAAAGTAATTTAGGGGCTGGGAAAATGGCTCAGCGGCTAAAGGCACTTGCTTGCAAAGCCTACTGGCCCAGGTTCAAGTCTCCAGCACCCACATAAAGCCGGAAGAACAAGAATGACAAGGTGGTGCAAGCATCTGGCATTCATTTTTAGACACGGGAGACCCTGGCATGCAAATATCCACTTGCAAATAAATAAAAATATTTTTAAATTTTTATGGACAAATTTCATGCTTGCAGGTACATAGTGCTGATCACAGTCCCCTCCCTCACGTTACTTTCTTTTGTCCCTCCTCCCCTGCACCCTTCCACGGAACCCCTTCTTTTTTTATTTAGTTTTGTTTTGTTGTTTTGAGGGAGAGTTAACCAAAGCGGACCAGGAGCTCCCTCTGTAGTCCCAGGCTAGCATGGAACTCACAGCGATCCTGCTAACTCTCCCAAATGCTGGGATTAAATGCGAGCTTGGGAATCCTTCTGATTTGCAAATAGTCCCTCTTGTATTGCAATCTCATTTTTTGGCCCTCCTCCATTATCCATGATGAAATGTTAAGGAGCCTGTTGCGGGCAGCTTTCTAGTTGCTGTGCAGAAAGAACCCAAACAAAAGCGGCTTGTGGAGGAACGGGTTTACTTGGCTTTCGGACTCGAGGGGAGACTCCATCCTGGCAGGAAAAACGATGGCATGAGCAGAGGGTGGACATCACCTCCGCCACAGCTCTGCAAACAGCGGCAGGAAGGTGAGCCAAACACTGGCAAGGGGAAGCTGGCTTAGAACCCCCATAAGCCCGCCCCCAACAACGCAGCTCCAGCGAGGTTGTAAAACCCAAACTGCCATCAGCTGAGGATCGATCACTGAGAACACATTCATTTGTTTGTGGGGTCACCTGGATCCAACCATGACACAGCCCAATATTGGGCAGGTTTTTTGCAAGTAGTGACAGCCCCTGTGGGGTCACAAAGACAACACCCCCGGTGACCTGCTTCAGTGAGATTCCACAACCTTCTTTAACAGTGCCAACCAGACTGAACCAAGTGTGCAAACCTACACTTCCACGGGAGCCCTGGCTCTCTGGCCTTCCTGCCTCCTGTCCATCCACAGGATCCCCCACTGATTGTGGCTGGTAGACTCCAGTTACTTCTCCAAAGAACACATCTGATCATGTGACTATTTCACAGCCCCCAGAACTTCTGACGTGATCAGGCATTGCCTTGCTTCCGAAGTCTGCTGGCCAGGGTTCAATTCCCCAGCACCCATGTAAAGCCAGATCCACAGTGGAACAGGCATCTGGAATTTGTTTGCAGTGGCAGGAAGCCCTGGAGCACCCATATGCCCTCTCTCTCCCTCTCCTCTCTTTCCTCACAAATAAATAAAAGGCCTCAGGATTCCCAACACCCCCCTCAAAAAAATTTGTAAGTAATTCAATGAAAAAATGACCAGTAATAATGAATAAGAATTGTTTGTTAACTTTATGCAAGTGTTTAAAAAAATAATCAAGCCAGACATGATGGCTACCTAATTAGGCCAGCCCATGCTTCATGGACTCTGTCAGAACGAGGGAAGGAAGGGAAGAAGAAAGGGAGCAATGGAGGGAGGGGGAGGGAAGAAAGAAACATAAAGGAAAAGGGAGGGAAAGATAGAAAAAAGAGAAAGAGGAAGGCAGAAAGGAAGGAAGGGGAGGGAAGGAGGAGGAACAGGGAGAGCGAAGGGAGGAGGAGTTCAAGTCTTCTAGGAGTGAATACATCAAAATTGTACATATCATGAAAACCAGAATTCCACTTTGTAGGAATTGAAACTAACAAGTGTACAAGTATTTTGATCTAAGACTGTTTGTTTAAGGTGGGGGGAAGCTAGTAACCTAACATGCCCAGAATAGATACTCCAGCGTGCGCTGTGGAACCATCTCTGGTGGAATTCTAGACAACCATTAACAATGAAATTCAGGACTGGGAACATATGTAGCTCAGTAGTCCATCCAGCACGTGCTTAGAACAGCAAGACCCTCAGATCAAATCATCACCGAAAAGGAAAGGTGGGGGGAGAAGAGAGGGGAGGGGAGTAGAGGAGAAAAGATATTGAGAATTATTCTTTTAAAAATGCTGACTGATATAAAACAAGCTCAGTCATTTAAGTGTGTATTAATTTCCATAATGAACTAATGTAAATATATAACACAGATACCCATGAATATCAAAAATTGAAATATACGTGTATATGTTTGTGTACCTTACACTATGGAGGGGGGTACAGTTTTACTTTTGTCGTCTCTATAGTTTTGTTTTTTCCGACGTGATCAGGCATTGCCTTTATAATAATAAAGAAAAAAATGTCACACTTTTAAAAGAAGAGGAAGACAGGAGGCAGCTTCCTAAAGCTGTAGAAAAGAACCCCAAAAAGCTGCCCTGAATTTAAAGAACACAGAATTGTAACTCTATAGGAAGACCTATCGAGTGCTTCAGAAGGCTAAGCCAATTGGTCCTGTGCACCTCCGTGTCAAGTTCGCAGATCAATATGTACTTGAGGTCAATGTCAGTGAATGGAAATTATCTGGAGAGGAGGGAGGGAAGGGGAAAGATGAGATCTGTCAATACTGTGGGTCAGAACATTCACATAACCTTTGTTCTCCGTCCTGCTCACCCTGACTGCAGGGATTTCTGCATGGTCTGCGTGGTCCAGGAAGATGTGCGGGAGGAAAGGCCACGCATCAGCAGAGCGCTGTCCCGCCCTAAACACACTGATTCTACCCAAGGGCTTAGAAACTGACTTGCTTAGATTGTGATCAGAAATTTCCACTTGTTCATTTCTAAAGACAATTCTTAATTAAAAGCAGAATCTCTGGTATCACTAGGATGAATAGAATGCATTTGCTTTGAAAATTCTTCAGTTTGAACCCCAAACCATCCACTAAAAGCACAATAGATGTGTGAGGGTCCTGGGGAGATAAGCCAGGGACAGTCATTTCTCTGGAACTGAGAAAGGGAAATATTCTTTTCTACTGTTTTGTTTCTTTGTCTTCAGAGATGTTGGCACCCTCCTCGTAGCTATGAAAAGGGAAAGGCAATGTGGAATTGAGGAGTGGGGAGGCACCAATCTGAAAGGGACAAAGGGCACCTGAGGTTGCACAAAAGTCAGATGAGGGTGCCACATAATACCTGTGGTTTTGAGGGTGGAAGGTGGTGAGGTTTTTAGCTGATGTGGTTTACTGAGAGGCAAGCTCTCTGCTAGAGGGAGACGGGGACCTGAGTGAGAGTCATTTAGGAAGCATTGGATACTTTTCTTGGATAAGCCACAGTAGAATGAAGTCCTCTTGGGAAAGACAACCAGGTAAAAGTATTCACAAAGAGAAGCTGGAACTCTGTGAAGAACACATATGTTCCCTGTGCAGCAAAGCCTGTGACTGAGATAAGGTCTTATAAGGAGCCCAGACTGTTTTCAGTGCTACTGGTCTGAGGCTGCAGATCTGCCCTAGCAGGCATGAGCTCAAGCTGCTGACCCTTCCTGTCGTCTCTATCCCTGCAAATGGGGTCCATTCATATGTTGCCCATGGTGCTACAGAAGACAGAACCACGGCCACAACTTATATAGATGACAGACACAGCTAACCCATGGGCTGATGTGGTTAAGTCCAGGAGCGATAGACCACTGGGAGCTTACAGCTCTCTCTTCATCCTGTGTCCAGTATGAGTAAGGGTCATGGCAAGGTCTTGAGTGGCACTTGGGTTTACTGGAACTGAGCACATCATGAAGACAAGTTAGCATGTACCCCACTGAGTTTAGTGGCATCCAGTCAGTATTAAGAAATTGGCCACCCCGGAAGTGTTGACAGTTTATTTATTGGTACCTATGAGCCACAGAGCTGTGGACAGGACAGTGTTTAAGCATCGGTCCTTAGGGAATCCCTCAGCAGGGCAGAGCCAGGGCCACCAGGGTCCTGACCTTGATTCTAGTACAGGAGACTTGGTAATTTTCCAGGAAGATTCCCCCAAAGGCAGGGACCATGATGGGACTCTGCTTCCTCACCTCCAATGATAATGATCTCCTTGGCTTTCCACTGCTCAGGCTGCCTGGGCTGATTGTTGTTTTAAGAACTTTGACCCCTAGTTACTGACACTTAGGCACCATCATCTGACCTCGACATTTCAGAACAGTCATCCCCGAGGCGACCAACGAAATTGTTTCTGTGTATCTCCGGTCCTTTCAGAGGAGAGCCATCCGTGAAACTCATTTCCAATGGCCTTGAAGAATGATTTCTTCCCTGTGACAGCTGATCTCGTGAGTCAATCTGCCTCGTATAATGTCACTCTGGTCCCTTTTTCTAGTGTTTGCCATTTTTTCTCAGCTCCTAGGAACCCCACTGGGTGGCAAGTTTGCATCCTCTCCTGTAGTGTTCAAGTGTTCCATCAGTGTTCAGGTGTGGGTTCTACTGTTCACTACTCACCTGCAGGGTGTTGTGCAACTTAGCACCAGCAACCCTTTATCTTCTCCACTCTATTTCAAACCCTGAATAACACAAAGGACCGATGAATTTCGCTTCCTGAGTGGGTGTGTTATTGTTCAGATTGCTGCTTCCTGCAGGGTCTGTTTGCACCATCAGCCTGATAAGGGACTCCTGTCCCAAGTGAACTTGGTCCATTTATGGCATCATCTGCAGTAGGTTGAGTTTCTGGGAAACATGTGAAGAATTGGGAACATGGAAGAAGAGCTGCTGAGGAAAGGCAGCAGGACTGCTGGAGGGTGGGATGGATTCGATTCGGCAGATCCAACGAAGTCTGGGCCAGAACCAGGAGGTACAGGGCTGACTTAGACGAGTCCTGCACTGGGCAGAAATGGCTTGGTCACTGTGCCAAAAGACCAACAACCGCATCTATTAGCTAACAGACTCCACACGAAGCCAGCTCTCTAGTGCGGGGCACACTTCCAAAGCTGCTATAGGTGATAGATATAGAACTAAGTTCATGCATGAATGATGCCAGGGTAAATAAAACCATGGTTTGTACATTAACAGGAATCACCATAAAAATGCAGAAATATGAACCCCTGAGCTGGAGAGATGACTCAGCAGTCAAAGGGCACTGGAATGACCAGCATCTGCATAAAGCCAGATGCAGAGTGGTGCATGCGTCTGGAGTCCAGGGGAGGGAAGTCCCAGTGCTCTCCCCATACTGTCTCTCAAATAAATAAGTAAAAATTTTTTTTAAAAAAAAGAAATATGAAACTTCCACAGTAAGAAATTTAAAAGGGGGGGGGGGGCTGGAGAGATGGCTGAGCAGTTAAAGCACATTAAGGATGTAAAGCCTAATGACCCAGGTTTGATTCCCCAGTACCCATGTAAAGCCAGATGCACAAAGTGGCACATACATCTGGAGTTTGTTTACAGTGGTTGGAGGCCCTGGCACACCCATTTTGTCTGTTCCTCCTATCTCTCTCTGTCTCTCTCTGTCTCTCTCTCTCTCTGTCTCTCTCTGCAAATAAATAAGTAAAAATATTTTTTTGAAAAAGTAAGCCAGGCATGGTGGCTTATACCAATGCCTCCATTAATTGGAAAGCTGAAGAAAACTGCTAGGAGGACTGGAGAGATGGCTCAGCAGTTAAGGTGCTTGCCTGTAAAGCCTAAGAACCCAGGTTTGAGTCCCCAGCACCTACATAAAGCCAGATGCACAAGGTGGTGTGTGTGACTGGAGTTTGTTTACAGTGGCTAGATTCTCTCTCCTCTCTCTCAAATAAATTAAACTAAAACTGCCAGGAGTCAAAGGCCAACTTTGCTACACAGGGCTGCTTAGGGAGACCTGCCTCAGAGGAAGGAGGCAGCAGAGACATTAGAGACTTGGGGTTGACAAGGAAAAAGCCCAGAACCTAAACACAAGATTAGTGCAGCCAGCAAGAGCTCACCCTCACACCCTGTCATTGCAAATATCCCAACAGAGAATGCTGCTCTTCTGACCGCTGGCAAGTATGGTCAAAAAGCTCCAGTTTTTTCTGAAGTTGTCTGTTTGAAGAACATTTCAAAGCTGGAACTCACACATCTTTTTCAGTAGGATCGCTTTAGGTTCTTGTTAGGGATGTCACCAAGACAGCCTTTTTCAAAGCACCTACACAGCCTTCTGTTTCGATGCGGAAAAAAAAATGCAACCAGCACAATAACATTCTAAATCCTTTCCAAGTGTTACAATATGGGGGGGGGGAGCAGTTTGAATTAGCTTCTTAAATGTGATGAGATTAAAATAGCAATTCTTCACCAACTAATTGCTAAATATAGTGCTTTTATAAAAAGGCCTACATTTTACAGCTATTGAAATTCACAGTACAAGTACTTGAGAAAACCAACTAGAGAAACTCTAGTAGAAATGAGGATGTTTGATTCATGATCTTATGTTGACTTTAATACAGAAAAACACCTGCCATGTCAAAGAAGTTTCAGGCAGAAAGAATCCTCGTCTGCTATTAGCGCTGAGGGAAGGCACCCAGGGTGACTGGTCCAACCCAACCTCCCATGTCTTTAGGAAAAAGCAGATCCCTGCCTGCATGGGCTTATCATTACCAACGACTACTTTTAACAAGGAAATCTTTTTTAGATAAAAATATTTACTTGCAAGCAGAGAGGGAGATAGGAGAGAGACAGAGGGCTGGAGAAATGGCTTTGCAGTTAAGGTGTTTGCCTACAAAGCAGAAGGACCTGAGTTCGATTCCCCAGTGCTCACATAAAGCGAGATGCACAAGGTGGTGCATGTGTCTGGAGTTCGTTTACAGTGGCTGGAGGTGTGTCCACTGCCTCTCTCTCTCTCTCTCTCTCTCTCTCTCTCTCTCTCTCTCTCTCTCTCTCTCTCTCTCTCTCTCTCTCTCTCTCTCTCTCTCAAATAAATATTAAACAAAGAAAAGAACCAGGTCCCTTGGAGAAAGGACGGATTCCAGGGTGTTGCGGTCAGCTTTCTAGTTGCTGTGCAGGAAGAACCCAAACAAAAGCGGCTTGTGGAGGAATGGGCGGACTCGAGGGGAGACTCCATCCTGGCAGGGAAAACGATGGAATGAGCAGAGGGCTGGACATCACCTCTGCCTCAGCACTGCAAACAGTGGCAGGAAGGTGTGCCAAACTCTGGCAAGGGGAAGCTGGCTTATAACCCCATAAGCCTGCCCCCGACAACACAGCTCCATTGAGGTTCTAATTCCCGAACTGCCATCAGCTGAGGATTGAGCATTCAGAACACATTCATTTGTTTGTGGGGGACACCTGGATCAAACCATGACACAGGGCAAGGCAAAGAAGGGCCAAGTCTAGAATCTGCTTTGCTAGAAAACAAGAAAGTGCTCCAAGAGGGTACAGAAGCATACTGAGTGGGGGTCCCTCGGGCCGAACCTCAATTTTACCATCAACCCAGGTAGTCACACCAGTCCAGCAGCGAGAGAGAACCCAGAGACTGCAGAAGCATGGGCACCTGAGTGCAGCTGAGGGGCACAGAGAGGAACTCCTCGTGGTAAGAGATTCATGTCTGCACAGCCTCCCAGGGAAATGGAAGACGGATTAGGGAACAATCACCAAATGCTGTCAAATGGGGACAAGGGGCAAACGGGACATTTAAGTAGGAACAATTACTTCCATAATCATTTTGTAAAAATTTACTTTTCCACGCGTGCACGTGCTTACGTGTGTATGCGCTCACATGCACGTGTGGCCAGGGTCTCTTGTAGTTGGGAATGAATACCCATCTGGCTCTCCGTGGGCGACTGGGAGAGTGAACCTGGGCCAACAGCTTCCACCAATCCCAGAGCATCTTCCCAGCAGCCCCTGCTTCTATGATCTTAATGTGATTTCCTGTAGGCTGTAAGTGAAGACACAGAACGTCTTGGCCAGATCATCGACATTGTCAAGAAGCTCCTCATCTCGGATGGGAACTCAACAACCCAATAGGCACAGCCGTATTCCAGATGGAGACGGACACCTCCACTGGGCTTCACTAGAACACTTAAGAGAAATCCAACTTGAAAACGTTCTGTAGACAAGTTCACACACATGTTCTTCACAGATCTTTGCAGTGTGTGAACTAAGCTCCTCGTCTTTCAACATCTTACTGTTTGATCGATCACTAGGGACGCAGTGAATGCTGGGACCACCACCCTACGCAGAGCAGTTACAAGAGTAACTCAACCAAATGTGTCATGTGATATTCCAATCTCGGCTCCGTGAAAATTTCAAGACATTTATCAAACTTTTTCACAGCATACTACAAACAAGAATGAGAAATTTAAGTTATAACAACCAATGCGCACGCAAGCACACACACACACACACACACACACACACACACACACACACACACCTTTTTGGTTGTGGGGGGGGATTAGTGCTGAGGGTCAAAGCCAGGACCTTGCACTTGCTGGGAAACATTTCACCACTGATTTACATGCCTAACCCTTTCAAGTCTTATGCTTCTAAGATAGTTCTACAAGAGAAAGAAAAATCTCCAAGAAGGGATTCTGAGGAAGGGAACACAGGAGGGGGTGAGAGGGGATTACATTGTGTATATATATGAAGAAAGAAAATCTCCACAATAAACTGAAACACTGAAAGTTACAAACACACTATAGTCTGAACCAGCTTTATTGTTACAGCCAATGTTTATTTACAGAATATAAATCTCTTCAAAAAGATACATTCCTTCATTTAATCAATGGTAAAAAGCCTTATTAAACAGAAATAAAGCCTAAACTTCACTTATATTTAACAGAAATACAGTTTCATTAAAACTCATAAACACTTAACAAAAATGAACTTTGACTTAAGCAGTTACATGAATGAGGCCATTTTTAATTTTCACTGGCGATGCCATTTTACCCACAGAGTAAATTTTACTTAAATTAACAGTAGTAAAAATTAAATTTCAAACATGAAAATATATAACAACAAAAAACACAAACAGGAAGTATCTCCACTAGCAAACAGAGGAACAAATCTCAGGCACTCAGATCTTTCTGAGGCACATCAAAACACCGACGTCACCAGCCGCATTCATTGAGAGGTATGGAGACACTTCAGTGCTGAGCGCAGCCAGAGCACTTACAGTATGTACAAAGCAGCAGTACACTACTTGAGTTCACATTTGAGAAACACAGATTCAAGCTCTATGCACAACGTCCCAACTCACATACTAATGCATTGACAAGTACTTGTTCTTCCTTGGAAATACAGGATAGTAGACCTAGCTGTACAAAAAAGACAGAAAAGTCTCTTTGTTGATTGTTAGTTTACAGTTACTTTAGTACAGATAAATACAGAATGTTGAACACATGCAGGCGAGCAAGCCCACACCTCCATGCCACCCAGGTCTCCTTCCAGTCACAGGGGTTGGTCTACATGGTACTGATGGCTTCAACCTAGCTCTGCAAATTTCTTCTCAGGAGCTGGGAATTTCTCTAATAGGAAGCCTGCAATTCCAATCAGGTACTTTTTTTTTTTTTAACTTTTCAGTATTGAAATACATGATGTTTTCAAATTTTATAAATATCTAGCATTTCCTTAAAATTTATTAAAGGTTTGAAAATACCACTAGTGGGTATAATAACCGAAAAATGAGATTAAAGACTATTTTACAGAGCACGTTGTTCACATGTAGAAAAGCCCCGAGGACGTGAATGAGCACAGACACAGTCATTGAGCCCCTTCACTCTGCCACGAGTCTGGTCAGGGCATCGAGTGTAGGGGAGAGAACTTCCGGGGAGAAGCCACCGAACCTACTGGAACACATGAGGTCTGGATGCCCCAACACACAGAGCATAAAGTGCTTTGAACCATCACTATTTGTTTTTAGTCCAAACAGTTCGGATTTTCTTCCCAGAGCAAATTTTGATCCAGAAATAAAAATTCTCAGTGTAAAAACTGTTCAAAATAACCTAACTCACTTTGCAATGTATCTTATGGGTTTTGATATTCAAGTATTCAAAGTAATGCAAAAACCCAAAGTATTCTCTCATAAAGAAAGTCTTGAGTTGCGGAAGTGGAGACGTTTTCACTTGAAAGCACAGACCTGCTTTTGCTTGAAGACAAAAGTCTCACAGGACTGACACCTACAGGGAGGTGGCTCACTGCAACCTTGTCTTGTCTTTCAGAAATAAAAACAAAACAGAGTGCCTTACTATGCAACAACTTCACAGTGAAGGACATGGTGGTGAAGCCCGAGCCAAGCAGCCCTGGAGAAAGGAAAGGCCCGGCGCGGGGGCTCCTCCGGCTTCCACAGTCTCTGCCTAAAGGAGGGCGGGCGGGTGCGCCATGACCAGATTCTCGAAGGATAGAGCATCAACTGTCTCAACTGAGTGACTGATTCATACAATAAGCTTAAGTCTCATTACTTAGGAATGTGGCATAAAACGCCTAAAAGCAATTTAGGAAACCAATCTGAGGGTGCATTGGTTTAGTTATTAACCGATGAACTTAGGACAATGGCCAGAAGGCTTCTCCGTGACGGTACCACAACACATTCAGCAATACTTTTAGGAAAAAAAATGGAAAGAGTCGCCATTTAAACACTGCCGTGTCTTTCTTTTATAATCCTATAAGAACAACTTTAGAGAGGTCACCTGAGTGAGAATAAGTGACGTCTTTTGCCCCATCTCTTGTAAGGATGGATTTAGGTTCACACTGAATTTGTAAAGGGGAATATTTATTTCTGCTCGTCATCACAACCTGACTTTTCGTTCCTTTAGCTTCCAGTTGTGACTCGAAGAACACAGCTCTGTAATTTACTGCTTCTAGGAATCTAACCTCACAAAAAGTAATAGCCAAGTTAAGAAATAATGGAGAAAAATGTGTTAGGCACTGAGAGGCTAAATAAATAAGTACTGACATTAACCAAGCCCGCCACCCTCTTCCAGTGACTGCTGTCTCTGTGCCACCGGGATGGCTGGCTATCCCCAGTCTAAAACCAACGAGCTGATGGTTCTTGACGAAAGACTTCTACAAAAGGGAATGCAAGACATACACAGTCTCCTACGCAAATAACTCACACTAATTTACAACTGCTTATTTACACTGTTCTATGTACATTCCAGGCAGACCTAGTAGGTGAGGTTTGTGCTCGTAAAGATTTTGCTACCACATCTCTGTTTTCTAGAAAGAGGTGGGAGCAGGGCTAGGAGAGGGGGAATCAGATTAAATATGTGGTCAGATCCTACAGGTGGAAGGAAGGGGACAAAGGAGAGAAATGTGAACTTTTGCTTATTAAAGCATCCAGGCCACTACGGTCTACTGACTAACACTGAACGCACAGGAACGCCACGGCTCACAACCACTGGTGGACTTACACAATGACTACTTCCGCCAGTGGTCAGGTAAGGCATTCAAGTTCCTCAGCTTAACAGAAAAAGGCAACTGGACAGGGCACGCTGTAGGGGGATGACTTTCGGTGCTATGGAGATCATTCTTCAATGGGAAACAAGTCTGCACCATGCTCCTAAAAGCCTGCTTGGGAAGCAGCAACATCACACAGTACCCAAAGTCCAGACCCTCCCCCCACCCCCCCAAAAAAAAAACAAAAAAGGAGCAATAATTTACACACCCTAATTTGTTCCCAAGACCCACTGCACACTTCCAGGGCTGAGGTGGAAGCTCACTCCCTGGTCACGTGACAGAACCCCAGGGGGCAGGGCACCTACCTGCCCTGGCTCAGTGAATCTCAGTGAAGGAAGAACAGAGCTAACCTAGGAAAACTGTCTTCTCTCCATCCATAGTTCTACAAGACAGACTCTTGGATTTTAAAGGGCCAAAGAAAAGATTCAAGAGTAGAACAGTTTACTATTCTATGATCATGTTCCACCTGTACAGGAAAATTCTACCAAAAACAATTTTTGTAAGTTCACTTTAACATTATATAAGCTATTATTTAACTGGTTTCATTCAGTTAATCAACTAGGTAACATTTTATTGAACTTAACAGTAATATGGGTTATAAAAACAAAAGAACATTTACAACATTGGGGAGGTAGAAACCAAATGTTGGTCTAACACTGTTTAAGATTCAACCATGTTTTAAGAGTATTTATGTAACTAGAATTCACCATTTAAATGGCCTTTTAAGTGTTTCTAGTCATCTTATTAGCTTGAAGCATCTCAAGACCACCCCGTATTTAAAGCACTGCTCTGCAAACACAGCCCTGTAGAGAAACCAGACTCTCCAGAGCGCTGCTCGGAGGACAGGTGTGCAGACCCACGGAGCCAGCTGTGACACGGGCGGACTAATTTTCTAAATAAAGCTAACCATGACTCTCTGCAGAGCAGTCTTCCTAACATGAAGCCTTCTTAGAAACCTCAAAGATCTGACCCCTCCCTTGTATTAACCACCTCTCCCTGACCCCTAGACACAGTAAGAACTGAACTCACAGAAACAAGACAAGTCCAAACCAAAGCCCTCCCACCATGACTGTTCCTGCTGAATTCACATTGAGCATTCTCTTCTTTGTCAGACTTGAAGTGCACAGGCTCAATGTACTAACTGCTCCTTTTTTAGTTCTTCTAACTGACTACTGAGAGACTACACGTAATCATCTGCCATGACTCTAAGGATATAGAGTAAACTGGAAGGAATGAATTTGAGTAAGTGTCTTACTTCCAAGTGGGATAAACTTGTGTATGTATGTCAGATATCAACACCACCAGCTAGTATTTAATAAACAGCAGAGAGCATCGCAATTAAGTAAAATAAGATTTTTTGTTAGAAACAATTTGATAAGGTAAAATTCTAAAAACTTGAACTAGTACCTTAAATGACCATATTCAGCATTTGGAAACATTACTTCATATAGATTTTGTTAACAAGTCATTATACTTATTCCAGGATTATTATAGAGTAAATCTACTTATATTGCCAAGCTATACAAAAAGACAATTTAATCCTAACTTGTATTCCCCCATAAAGAAGTGATTTCTAACAACCAATTCAAAAAGTGTAGCCAGTAACAGACAGGGAATACATTTCTCCCTCTTACGTATATTTTCTGGGAATATCTTAAGCTACCCACAGGAGTCAGTGACTGATTTTTTTTCAAGACTAAATGACTCATTTGACTTACAGTAAATCGAGGTTTTTTTTTAAAAAAAGGTTACACTGAACAACTAGAATGTCTAAATTAACCTTATTAACAAAATTTCAAATAATTCTCTACGACATCCTCATCACAAACACTCAACAAACATGAAGCAGATGAGAGCAGCCAGAGTTCTATGAGATCTGTAATAAACAATCCACGCATAACTGACTCAACTACCAAAGGCTGAAAGCCAACATCTCTACACCTTCTGCAGCCTTGAACTTCTAATCTGCCCCACCCTGATGATGGTCGTAAGTGTATTTCTTGACATCATTCAATTTAAAAATAGATTGGTTATTTAGAGGCATAATTTGTAAAGCAAGATAAACGAATTAAACAAGTTTTAACAGATATTGGCTTTTTGGAATTTCTTAAGAAAAAAATCCACAAGCGTTGCTCAGCTACTTGAGAAGAATGAAATCTCTGCTTTACTCAGGCACTTTTAATGCAGTCACCCCTGGCTTCATCTTGAAGTACTGGTTAAAGCGGACGATGGCATACCTGGGGAGAAGAAAACAACAGCAACTGAGTCGAGCTGAGACACTTCATCCATGCCCTTCGAGGCTGTGTTTTGGGATTTTCAAAGGACATATACTTAGCTCACTGCACCACCTACTGGACCATTTCTACTGCTGAGAGCACTTAACAGCTTAGAGCAGATTTCTTCACAGGCCAGTTATTAAATGTGCACAGCTTTCATAAAACCTGACTGAACACAGCAACTGCAATATTCCCTGGGAGTTTTAAACGGCTCAAATAAAAGCAGAGGCAAAGGTAATGGATCCAGTGAACATAACTTACCCAAGGAAATCAAACTCAATAGTGGAGTATTTGGCTTGAATCAAAGCCCAGAGCCCCCAAAAGAAATGAGAAGCCTTAAAAGGAGAGAAAAAAGAAATGCCAACAATTAGGAAAACTTTTTTTTTGTAAAAAAGAAAAATATGTATGGATGTATAAATATAGATAAATACATATAATTGCAAAACCTATGATTTTCATCAATGACATATATGTATGGTACTTTGTCTTTTGGAAAGGGTTGAACCCAGGGCCTTCACTGAGCTACACATTCCAGTCCCAATATACCTTCTTATACAAAATAACTAAAACAAAGTATTCTAGCCATTGCATTCTGTCCACACTAGGAGAGGTTATGGTACCTAGAATTGCTTGGACACCTGAGCCCATTTCCTGTAACAGCTGTTGGCTATGTGGCTTTTTTGTTTTGCTTTTGGTCTTTTACTTTTGGAAGATAGGATTTCACTATGGAGCCTAACCTGGCCTCAGCTACTGAGTGCAGAAATTACAGGCTAGCACCAGGTCCAGCAGCCTTTGCTTCTTGACATGAAAATGGAAGCAAAATATCAAAGTGTAAACCTCAGAAATCTAAACAGAGTGAAATGTCCTAATTGCAGAAGCGACAGATATGGACATTCCACAAGTTCCATTATGCAGACTCAATCACAACACCACGACAATGTGCCAGGGCTTGAGAAGAGATGATGTGGTCGGCAACTGTGAAAAAATGTGTGCACACTTTACAATCCATCTTCAGCTAGACATTTTGTTTATGGAGTACCTCACTGTAGCCTAGCCTGGCCTAGAACTCACTCTGTGGCCAAAGCCTGCCTCAAACTCTTGGCAACTCTCCTACCTTAGCCTCCTGAGAGTGGAGAGTAAGGCTGTGGTGTAAGGTGTCTGCAGATGCACACAGCCTGTGCATGTGTGTATGGCAAGCTCCCTTAACCTCTAAGCCATTTCCCCAGCCTGTGGGGAGGTTTTTGTTTTTTTCTTAAACATATTTTAAAATTCTGATATACTACTTCACTTCCCAAGAGACACTCTAGGGGAAAAAAAGTGTTAAAAACAGAGTTTTTACTTCAACTAAATTCACTATAGCAAAAGCAGGAGCTGGAGAGATGGTTCAGCATTCTGGGTTTGATTCCCTAGGACCCACATAAAGGCAGATGCACAAAGTGGTACGTACATCTGGCGTGGCAAGAGGCCCTGGAGCTCCCATATTCATTTTTTTTTCATTCTCTCTCTCTCCAAATAAAACTTTTTTACAAAAAGCAATAAAGGTCTCTAAAGAACAAATTATTCAACAGTGTGGTCTTTGTATTTAAGTGATAAAGTGACTCCATCACTAGGTCCCTTCATAACCCTAATATGTCACAAAGTTTTAGCATGAGCACTATTTACAAGATGTAATAACATTAGTCGCTCAGCAGTCTATATAAGATTATTTTCAAGTTTTAAAAACAGAGGAGCTTTTTCAGCTTGGCTGTCGGGTTGAATTCCAAACCAAATCAGGAGGCCTAGGTGTAGGAAATTTAATGAGCCACTGCTGTGGGGACTCTCTCCAGGCAGGCCAGTGGTCACCCACATGACGAAGAAGTCAGTGGCCAGCCCGAAAGCTGTAACTTTGTTGAATTCTTGAGTGAGGAAGACATGGGCTATGCCACTAAGATTGTTAACATGACCCAAATCACTGAGAAGCCAATACAGCTGAGCATGACATCACCTCACAACCAAGACCTGGATGTAGGGCCATTTCCATTGAGAGCCTAGACCCCAAGATAGGCGAGAAGCTGCTCTACAATACTGCCAAGTATCGTCAGGGTCATCTTACCAAATCCCAGATGATACAGGATCCCGACCCTGCAACAAGGTTATGAGAAACTGACAGGGCAACAAGGTTAAGCCTTTATAGGTGAGGCCGTCAGTGGACAGTAAAGGTGAATGCCACTGTGTAGCATCTGAACAACATCGTTATGTTAAAACTTACAGAGGAGTAGCTACAGTAACTTTGACCTGGTATATTAAAAAGCAGACTGACTACAGTCTATGTTAACACATTGATTATTCTCAGAACCTAAATAAATATTTTAAAAATAAAAACACATACCAACAAGAAGTGAGTCTTTAAAATACAAAGACGGAAACAACTGCTTATCCCAAAAAAAAAAGCCAAAAGTCCATAAAAGTGGATTTAGTCAAGACAACAATTCTATAGGTTCTTGCAGTCTTATCAAGACAACAGAGAGATGACATGTAGTATGGAAAACCTCATTAAATCTTCCTTTGATTATGTTTTTATGTCACAAAGAGAATAGTCATTTAAAAAACTGCCCTACACATTAACCCCAACCATCACTTGAACCCCATCCAGTAAACAACTGGTTTACACACTATACCACCTTTAGGAGTCGGACAGAACAGAAGTGAAAAAAATAAAAATATTTGTCTCAACGTCAAGGTCATGGGGGTACAGTTTTTTCATTATTTTGAATGAGGATTTATATTACTGAAAACAAGACTGTTTTACAAGATGAGGAAAACTGGGAAGCATTTAAAGTTGTGCTGGGAATTTTTCATTAACCGATGCCAGCTAAACTCACCAATGCAAACTGATTCACGTGAATGAAGAGTGTCTCCACTTCCTTGTCAGTCACATGGGGGCTGCTGCCCTTGAACTCCTTGTAGGCTTCTAGGTACGAGCGCAGCCACTGCCACTGAAGGCCTCGGTCTGGATAGAGGCTGTAGTCTACATCGCTCACACCTGGACGAGGGGAGACTCAAATGTTAAAACAGGCTCTTTCACAAACCTTAATTAATTACGACCGCCCACTGTTCTCACTGACAATATTTGAGCATTCTCCTGCCAGCCTGAAGCACCAGCTATCACCACTACAGTGAGCCTCTGATTTGGAGCCTCAGCTTCAGCTCCTCCTCCAAGGGTGTGGCTTTAACTGTCTCCAGCAGAAGCCCAGACCACATCTAAGTTTCAGAAAACATTTACTCTAACTGCATCATCCAATATTTTCTATTTATTTTTTAAAATATGTACATCTGAGTGAGAGAGAGAGAGAGTCAGGCAAGCACCTTTAATTGCTGAGCCATCTCTCCAGCCCCATGTTTCCATCTATTCTTTTCCATTTCCTGCTTGAAAGAAAAATAAAAGAGGGCCTACAGAGATGGCTCAGCAGTTGAAGCACTTGCCTGCAAAGCCTAATGACCCAGGTTCAATTTCCCAGCACCCACGTAGAGGCAGATGCACAAAGTGATACATGCACCTGCAGTTTCTTTGCAGCAGCTGGAGGCCCTGGGACACCCATTCTCTGTATCGCTCTTCCCTCTATCACTCTCTACTTGCAAATAATAAAAACATTTAAAAAGAAGAAAAGAAATAGAAAGGCAGGGTGGGGGATGAACAATCGTCACAATAAAGTGACTAGTTTGGAAAACACCACCTAACAGGCTTCCTCTACTCTGCCTACCACCCACCTTCTATCCGCCAAGAATTTTATTTTAAAAATATTTTCTTTCATTTATTTATTTGGGAGAGAGAAAGTGTATGGGTGTACAAGGGCCTCCTGCCACTGCAAGCAAACCCCAGAAAGGCACCATTTTGTGTATCCAGTTTTGTGTGGGCACTAGCAATCGAACTTAGGCTGGTAGGCTTTGGAAGCAAGTACCTTTAACTGCTCAGCCATCTTTCCAGCCCTCAAGAATTTTCTATCTCACGCATAACTAACTACTGCAGTGACCTTTCTCCTAGGGTAAAGCACTGACCAAAAGCAGCTGGTGGGAGGAAAGGGTTTATTTCGGCTGACAATCTCTAGGGGAAGCATGGCACGAGCAGAGGCTGGACATCACAGCTATCACAGCAGCAAGAGAGTGAGCTGAGCTCTGGCTAGGGGAGTTGCTAGAACACCCCTAAGTCCGCCTCCCTCCAGCTCGGCTCCAGTTCCCACACTGCCATCAGCTGGGGAGCAAGCATTCAGAACACGAGCTTATGGGGTGTGGCGCCTTCCCTTCTCTTCACTCGCCCGTCCCAAGTCTGGCACTAGAGTTTTAGCTCAGATTTTCCAAGACTTCTAAGATCGCTGTAGTTTCCTGCTTCAGACCCATAGTAGTGACTATCTACAGACATGGGGAAGCATACGCTGTATCCGTGCAGGGCTAGCGCATATGTGTGACGAGCTCAGGGAAGGGAAAGCACTAGAAACATAGAAGTAAAAGCTTCTCCCAACTCATTTACCAGTGTGGTAACATTAAACAAATAAACACATGATGAATACAACTTTAGCAATGAAATCATTCCCACTAGGAATAAACCATCCAAAGGGATTTCTTCAGCTGGAGCTTTTGAACAATTTTTAAAAGTCAGTAATGAATTTTTAAGTGACTATAGGATAATAACTATTCAGGATTTAAAATGCCAAACTTTATTTTTTTCAAGCAACTACCCTGGAACATAATAACTCTATCCCCCCAGGCAGGCCCCGAACTCACAGCAACCCTCCCACCTTCCAATAGCTCTTATCAAGTACAAAATGCACAGTCTTCTGAGCTTTCTGTTACAAAGCACTTCAAGAGTCACACTTTGGTTCCGTTGTGTTGTGCTGCGGATGGAATCCAGGACCTTGCACATGCTTCCTCGCCCGCTGAACTGTAAGCCAGCTCCTCAAAAGCTTTCACATGACCGAATATGGAGCCCAAATCTTAGTATTCTATGTAGCGGTCGGTCTGTGCACTGAGGGTAAGTGGCCAAACAGAAACATTCGTAACACACCATGCACCACACACTTACAATCATGGTTTTCCTGTTCATTACTTCCTGACTCTCTCGCCTCAGAAGTATGAGAGACAAAAAAGAAAAGAGGTCCATGCTGCTCCCACTGGAGATAACATAGATCCTCACTCAAAGTACCATTTCAAAGTTGAATAAGTCATCTCAAAAATCAAGCCTTGGATATTACCTGCGAATTCATTGAAATGATTTCCAATATCGTATGCCAGGTAGTTGTATCCAGAATACTCATAATCAATGAACTGTACATCACCTATGTGAGACACAAAAACAAAGACAGTAAGCTCTCACACACAGGATGAGAAGCCCCTACGCTATTTTCATTACATCGTTCTCAATGATGTGCTTGCTTATAGGCACTCCTGAGACAGTGCAGGGAAGGCTGTGCATTTTATGGCAATGAGCTTTACAAAATTCAAATTATCTCTACATCAACAGCTGTTCATGAACATTAGTGTCCACTTTATTCAAAGAAAATGAAAATATAGTCATTTTCCACACTCTAATAAAAGCAACTTTTTTTTTAACCACACGAGGGCATTATAGACTTAAGAAGTAACTACCATTGAGAAGTGATCATAACCTATGCCATCTTAACAACAACTTAGCCAAGAGTGTGACGCTCTACACTAAACTGATAAGCTAACCTACATATGAGAATGAGCTCTACCTCTGACAGTACCATATACCCTGGACTCAGCAACACTCCACAAACCAGCTTTTACCACATTCTTGTGTTTACTTGGAATACTGAATAACTGAGTTTTTTAAATCTTAGAGGCACTACAGTAGTAGTTTCATATATTTTATTTGTGTGTCTGTGCACGTGCGTGTGCATGTGGAATACCAGGGCCTCTCGCTGCTGCTAACAAAAACCAGATGTTCGCATCAATTTTTGTGTCCAGCTTATGTGGGAAGCTTGAGAAATGGACCTGGACTTTGCAAGCAAATGCCTTGACCCTGTCATCTTCCAGGCCCACTAGTTTTAACGGATGCACATATGTGTGCACGTGTGAGTGCAAACAGAGGCCAGAGGACAACTTCAGGTAGCACCATCTTCAGGAAACACTGAAGGGATCAAGTGGAAATAATCCAGTTGTATACAAACAACAACGAAAAGATGTTAAAAAAGAAACTATCAATGTGAGTCAGTGCCTATACCAAAGATAAGATGTTTGAAAAAAAATAGTGAGTTCACATGAGTCAGAACTGCAAGCGAGGGAGCAGAAATGGACGTATGAGCAGAGATGGCCGTAAGAATAATTTCTCAGCTGCTCAGACTGAGAAAACGTCTACCAACTATGTAGTCATCTCTTCTCTTGCAAACCAAGAGGCTGAGGTAACAAAACACTTGTCTACACACACTGGAATTTCCTAAATAAAACAACTCTGGGCTGTAATATATTTTTTATTTGATGTCTGTGTGTGTTTGCACACAGGCATTCCAGGGTCTCTTCTGCTACAAATGCCAGATGCTTACACCACTTTTAGTGGTTTTACATGGGTAGGGACGGAATCGAACCTATGCACCTTCAGGCTTTGAAACCAAGAGCCTTTAACTGCTGAACTATCTCCCAGGCCCTGTGATGTCTTAAGAGTGATTTGTAGCTAATCCAAATAAGTATAGTAATCATATTCACGCAGGCATGCACACACGAAACAGCCAGAAAATTCACTTCCCCCTCCCCCCAAAAAACTCATGGAAAATGAAGGTTATATAAGTATATGAAATATTTTAAGAGCTACAGAGATGGCTCGGTGGCTAAAGGCACTTGCTTGCAAAGCCTGATGGCTCAGGTTTGATTCTTTAGTGCCCACAGAAAGCCAGATGTGCAAAGTGAAACAAATGTCTGAAATTCGTGTTTGTAGTAGCAGGAGGCCCTGGTGCACCCATGCTCCTCTTTGTCTCTCTTCCTATCTCTCATAGATTCATGGATGGATGGACGGACAGATGGATGGATGGATTGATGATAATTTTAAAGGTCGTATCAAAATGTAATTCTAAAAGTATAAAAGCAGGACTTGGGGATGTGCTTGGTGGTCCCTTGGGTTGGTCCTCAGCTGGGTGAACAAGTGCTGAGAAGTGTTGATGAGAAGAAGTGACCACTGCAACTGAACCCCAGGTGTCATGTGTCTCATTCCTAGAACCCATTTCAAAAACTTAGTAACTGAAGAGCACACTCTGGGAAGTTCCGTCATCTCTTTTCTAGGAATCACAGGAATAAGGCTAGAGATGACCGTCATGATAAAAATCAAATCAAACCAAGCCACAAAAAATCATTTTCAAAACTAGGGGTAAATTTAAAAGAACTTATGAAAAAGTCCAAATTATTAAAATGTGCCGAAAGAGAAAAAAAGAACTATAATATGTGGGGAAAAAATGAATGGAAATAAGCCAAAACAAAAGTTTCACCTGGCTTTCTGACAGATAAAGGACATGTGATTTTCCTTTAACTTTTCTAATTTTTGAAGGTCCCCTTTTTTTTCAAAAGCAAAGTGTTATTTTTTAAAGGAATGTGATGAATTCTGCCCCATGCCCCTTCAGAAAACAGGAGAGAGTTTTACCAGATTCACAACTGAGCCAAGCAAGCAGTGTGAGATGATCGTTCTGAAAACAGTAGCTGTTGATTACTGCAAGTCTCTAAACACAAGTTCTTGCAGAGCTCATGTCACTGTTACATGCCAGTAAAAATACACAGCCCAGTCCTGAAGCTTACTTTTGCCACGTACATAAAAGCTTAATTTCAATTTTCAAGATTACATTAAAATGGCAGGTAAAAATAGGTCCTGCTTATAAACATAAGTTAATTAAACATAGATCATTTTAACAAAAGTTAAAATCTGTTTTAGTATGAAAATTTTAGCTATGACTTTTTGTAGTAGCATTAATTAAGACTAGCCTTTATTTTAAAAGCTATGCTGTGTTTATCAATAATGCAATTTAAAAAATAAGAAAATGAAGCTAACAAGATACAGATGAGGCTGTTACCAGGCTCCGTGCATGTGAACAAGGGATGCGACAACCCTCCAGTCAGTGCGTTTAAGAAGCACGGGCACCGCCACAGGGCGGCAGCAATGGCATACCTAGTCTGCAGCAGATGAAGAGAATTGGGCAAACTCACATTGTACAAGACACAAAGCTTTACAGGAAAGAAATTTTAAAAATCTGCATTAACTGCTCTTTTTCAAATTATTACAAAGTGGAACTCAACCTTAAATTTAAGATTCTGCAGCCAAGTGAAATCACAAAGGCCTATTGTCTGAGGGAACCAGAAAAATCAGATAGCAGTGTTGGAATCCACAGAAATCATGGTTTTTTTTTAAGCCTGTAAGTTAAACTTTTGATTTACAAAATTTCCCATTACATAATGTTCAAATCACTATCAATAATTAATTCTTTAAATTTTTAAGACATGTCTTCATTTTTAATTAATGTTTCAAGGGTAGCAAGAGGATTGAGAATACTCTACAATTTTATATATTTTTGTGTATATAAATCTTCTAAGGAAGGGATTTCAATTTTCCATTCTTAAGCTACCTTAGAGCTCTAAAAGGAAGGAACTACTAGTTTAAGGGTGGGCGAGCACAGACTCCTACTTGTCTTTAAGTGATGACATCGGTGAGAAACACAATAGGACCAGTGGATTTTAATTTTCAAAAGCTACATTTTTTTACTACATCTCTTGCAAACCTTCACCAATGTAAAAAAGATTCCACACTGAAATGAACTCTTCAAATCTCAGCATACAAAAATAGTCTTCTGATTTTAAAGGTACTTAAAATCCAACAAAACAGACCTAATTCTCACATGACACATTGTCTGAACTTTATTCTATTAATGAGAGGGCTAGGCACAGGAGAAGCACCTCATTCAGAGATGTCTTCTTTCCTGTCTAACCAGGGTGGGTTGTGGGGTCTGTTCGTCACTGTAGTGTTGTCCTACGGGGTCGTGGTCCTCACACAGCACTCCCGGAGAACCCAGCCACTCTGCTACTTTCAACTTCCTCTTCCTTTACAGCTCAGTTCTTTGTTATTATTGGTTGCTTTCAGATACAGGGCACAGGGTCCTAATATGCATCCCTGGCTTGACTCACACGTCAATCCCCTGCCTTGGCTTCCCAAATGCTGGAATTATAGTGTGAGCCACCATACCCAGCTATTATTCAGGTTTGACTGCCTGGCTTATAGATATTTTATTACTTTATTTTATTTAATTTTATTTTATTATCTGCTAGCCAGCAGAAATCATTTCAAGGTAGGGATTACCCATCATGAATATAATGAGGAACTTTCTGGGATATAAGTTCCATATCTTTGTAAGTGTTTGAGTTACAGGGGTAAAAACATTTGAGAGATTAAAAATATGAATCAAGTCGGGTGTGGTGGTACACGCCTTTAATCCCAGCACTCGGGAGGCAGAGGTAGGAGGATCACATTGAGTTCAAGGCCACCCTGAGACTACATAGACAGGTCAGCCTGGGATAGAGTGAGACCCTACCTCGAAAAACCAAAATAAATAAATAAATATTTTAAAAAATATGAAACATACTAAAAATTCTAAGCTTGACAATGTCATGACCAGTCCCATTATTTTTGTTTCTCATAAGGTGAATACAATATAGTGAGGCCCTGAACTCAGTCACAAGACTGACTTAAGGCAGGACAATGAATCAGACGTGTCTGAGAATAGAACGTAAAACTCAATCCATTATTCCATGTGACAATTACCTCAACTCCAAAGTCTCACTCTGGCTTTTACAAATTGTAGCAGTAACACTGCAATCCCTACTTGTCATCTGAATGACCCTCTGTGAGGTCACTCCAATCAGGACAAATGCAATGCTCAAGCCCAAAATATGAAGTCTTTTGTGCATTAAGCTTACTAAACTTTTGGAATATAAGTCATGGTATCTTCTACTTAGAATGAAAGACTCAAGCTGACCATGAAGATTACCCCAAAGCAGAGAACTCAAAGAAGAGGTTCCCTCTATCCTTCTCTGCAGGCTTTCTTGTGCTTCAGATTTTACCCCAACAGTCTATCCTTATTTTCTTGATACTTATTTATCAATCAATTAAACTAGAATCATGATATTTCAAAGGGATTCATTCCGCAGGTCTAGATCAGCCTTCCTTATAGACACTAACAACTAGTGACCAGTAAGGGAAAGTACACACCTGCTGGCACACAGACATGACCACAGACAGGAAAGGAACAGCACAGAGTGTACCTCTACTGATAGAGAAGCAACACTAAACAGTATTTATATGCATATAGATACTTTAGATATACACTTGATATGTAGCAAATAGTTAAATTGGAGGTTGTGTTATTTTTTATGTAGGGGAAAAAGTATGACTTGGGTATTCTCAACTGGGCAGGGGCAAAGGGGAAGACAACCTAGACCTCTGAAGCCAAATTAAAGCCAAAAGGAACTTTTCCTACAACTGATCAGTAGTTTAGATAGAAAACTTAAAAATACCTATGAGACAGTAATCTGATTTTTTTGGTCCCTTATTTTTGGATTTATAAACAATTTTTTCTATCAAATGAATGTGCAAAAGAAACAAATAAAAATAAGTCAAAATTATATTTCGAAGGAGGTAAGAGATTCTCTTTAACTTGCAGTTAAAAATAAAGCTGAGTGTCCACTTCAAATGTTAAGATGAAGCCCTCACTTGAAATTCCATCATACAAATGTGTTATCAGGTCTCACACTCAACTTAAAAACTACCATATTGCCTTAGGCATAGCTGATGCTTTGGTTGCACAAATGGCATTGAGATTTGGTTACTAGTAATTTAGTGCAAATATACTATAGCAATCATATTTAATAAGTGGGGCAATAATTAATTGAAGGAAACTGTCAAAGAGTGTTTTAGAGTATACCTAAGACTTAAAATTTTTAAAAGATTGTATATAAAAATCTCAGTATGTTTCAAAATAAAGACATTGGCTCAGCACTTTGTAAAATCTCTCTCTAGCCCACATTAAAATATCAAACATAAAAGATACTGCAGGTTTGTGAAAAGACGGCTTAAGTCCACCATCCTTGACAGTGTTCCTTTAGCAGGATTTTAAGTATATTATCAGTAAGCCTCTAGTAGAACAGTCCCAGCTTACAACATTTCAGGGCTCATGGCTAGTACATTAGTAATCAGGACACCGTAGGGTCACAGCTGGTACATTTAGTGTAACTGTCACCATGGAATGACAGGGAATGTGCTTTTAGTGCATTTGCAGAGGCACATTTTTAATCCAAGATCTGGTCTCCAACTACAGTGACTCTTCAAAACCAGCCTCCCTGTGAAAGCAAGAGCTTCACAGTTCCAAGCACACTCTTCAAACCCTGTGACCAAGCTTCTATTGATGTTTCCATTTACTATTTGAAAGTATCTATCATTTAGTAACCAAACCTCAAACCACTTTGCCCTCATATAATACAACCAAGTCATTTTTAGATATGAACAGAAGATCTGAATATACTACAATATAGTCACAAAAATTACACCAGAAGGTATCAGCTTCTACCTCAAAAAATTATAGGCTTTTAAAATCATTAACTTTGTTAGATATAAATTTAAACCAAAAAATATTTACTTTATCTCTGTTTTTTTGCTAACATCGAAATATCTTACAACTGAGCATAATGAGCAGGTAGTGAGGAATTTGGAGACACTTTTGTTTCTAATACTGCTAACTTTCACTACACTGAAATGAAGCAGTGCAATGGTAAAGTGTTAGTTTCCCCAAATCCCATCTCAAGCGCTACTTTCATATCTTGTACAAGCAACAAGGTTTGAGATACAAACTCAGCTCCTCGCTCTACGCTTAAAATCCAACAAGAACCACAAACTGCTTCTATCAAACCAATTCTTAGAAACATGTTTTAACCACAGACATAGTGTCCATTCCCAATTATCAGTTACCATGACACCACCACCTGAGGAGAACTCTGCGCTTTCTCACTCCCCACAGCTGGGTTACTAAGATCCAGAAGCTGAGGTCAGACCCTACCTTGCTTCTCGTTGTAGATTATATTCTTACACAGCAGGTCGTTGTGGCACAGCACCACAGGGGAGCCCAGGCCCGAAAGCATCTCCTTCATCCACGTCATCTCCTCCTGAAGAATCTGCGGGCTTGGGATGTCACGTAGGAACCTGTGCATTTTAAAAGATAGTTACACTTAATGACATTCTTTTCAAGTTCAGTTTGGAGTTAAAATCTATTCTGAATTATTTCCTTTTATTTATACATACTCCAGAATTGAATGATAAACCACTGTATCCCAAAAGTTGAAATGAAGAAAGCTTTTATAATAAAAGGAAGGTGAGCAACAGTTAAAATGCAGGGCAGAGGAGTAAAAATTCAGCCACCACAAGCTGGTATAGGGTGCCCTGAAGCTGCAACAGGAACAAAGGTTGTGAGACGGCTGCTGCACTAACAGATTCTGCAGAAAAAAAATAGCACTTACAAAAACATTGGTAGACAGTGACGGTGAAACAATAACTTCTTTCTCCCCCTACACACACCCCTGGTACCAGGCCCTAAGTATGTGAGGCAAGTGCTCTACCACTAAGCCACTTCCCCAGCTTTTTAGGTGGTTTTCCTAATTTCTTAATATGATGCAGAACTGAGAGACGACGGTATATAATATTTTTATGGGTTAAGAGCACCAGGCTGAAATCCTATGCCAGCTCAGCCCATTATGTGTCTGATATATAATCTTCGGCAAAGTTACCTGACTTCATCTTGTCTGTCAGATGAAATTAATGAGTAGCTATTTTGCCTGCTATGGGGGTGCAGGCCTTTAAACAGTGCTCAGGAAGCTGAAGCAGGAGGATCAAGGGTGCAAGGCCAGCCTGGGAGCATAGTGAGACTCTGCCTCAAAACAGAGAAAGAAGGAAAATAGAGTATGGTCTATTAGCCTTAGAGGGATTTTGTGAGAACTAATTGAGCTAGTTCAAGTAATGTGCTTCCAGTGGAAAAATATGTTACCATCATTCAAAGATGATTTAGGTTATAGTGACTAGCTCTGCAAGTGTACTTTAAGTTCATGTTACTGAGAGTGGGTAGATACCAGGACATAAGTAGTCTCCCATGTGTGCATGATGATAATTACTATGTTCATAACCCTACGCAACGCTGTATACGTCTCATAATATCTGGAAAGAAGCACATGAGGATTTCACTTGGACATTGTGTGCAGAGAAGAATGTGGTAGTGAGGAAACAGGCAAATTCAGCATATACACTGACAGAAGACTGGAGAAAGAATCAGAACCTGCACACTGCTAAGGGAAGGAGGGAAGGAACAGGCGCAGACGCTCTGGAAGCTACTCTGTGCCTGAGGAATTAGCAATTGTAGCGTGTTTTATTTTTTAACAAATTCCTACTAGTATCATAAGCAGCATGAAGGAGTGGATGAGAAGCCGTGACATATAGCTGATTTCATCACAGTGACCCACTACTCTCACTACTTGAAAGTAGGTGGAACAGTTTTGTAGTTAATTTAACTAGGTGACAGGAATGTACCTTATTTTCTGACTGACCACATGTGGACAGTAGTTCTGGCATTTCTGTGAATCTACTTTCCTGAATATCCAGTATACTAGATATACTTCCAGAATTTTGCCTACTCTAGCTTAAGGGATTCAAAATTCCATAAGCCACTGACAGAAACACAGACAGGTTCCCAAATCCAGGTGTCCAATCTCTTATAGGAATGGCCTGGTAACCCGCATAGGTCCTTTCCACACCTGAAATCACCACTACTTGGTCTCAAAACCTAATGCAATGCAAATGGTAGCTGCTCTACTGGATTATTTGAGGGATCCTGACAAGAAAACAAGCCTGGGTTCAGTATAGATGTATTTTTTTCAAATATTTCAAAAAGCAATTGTTTGAATCTATGGATGCACAGGCTAAAGAAACAAAGGCCAAAGTTTAATCAAATTAAACTTCGCAATAATCAAACTCAGGGACTATTTTTTCTCTAATGAATTATAGTAACTCAAAGAAAGGGGGATTCTCTAGGTCCTGTTTGTTATTCTTGAAACAAAGATGCAGTCTTCACATGCTAGATATAAAAGATAAAGTAATATTTCCATTTTGTATTAGTAGACTCTAAATACTGATCTGATTTGTAAACTGTTGTATAGGAAATAATGAAGCATCAGTCAATTAGAACTTGGGAAGCCAGCTTACTCAACCAGTTGAGAGTCCAGGAAATGCATTTTCCACCTCATTGTCTTGCACTGAATCGACAGAGTAAACTAAGACAAGCCGAGCTTCCCCACACCTAACATTCTATTCTGTCCCAATGCGTAGCCCTGGCTGTTCTCAGAACAGCAATGAGCAGAAAAAAACAACGTAAAGGTCCCTATAGCCAGCTCATAATCAGCATTAATACACCCTTTCATAAGTCTCTTCATATCACATTTTTCCCAAATATAGACTCTACATTTATTTCTTTTCTCCGCCCTCCCCTTCTTTTCTTTTAGCTCAGGGAATGGGGAGGCTTATCATTTTTGTAGATGGATCTGAAAGCCAAAAAAAAAAAAAAAAAATCAATGTTTTGCTTTGTTTTTTTACTTCAGTCCAACATAAAAACAGAGTTCACTGTTCCTGAGTAAAGAAACAGCGTTCTAAATATAAAGATAATTTTACCTTTTATTAATGTCTTCATCAGCAAATCCTGTGGGAATGAGAGAAAAGTATTTTCCCATCTTTAGCCACAGGTTAGATTTGGGGATCCAGCCATTGTGCGCATGGATGGCATGGATTTTAGCGAGCTGCCGAGCTATGAGCCTGAAACCAAACAGCAGAAAAAGGAAACTGTTAAGCCCACGAAGCTCCACATCTACTGACACTCACTTTCAGTCAGGTCCTCTGCTGTCGTCAGGCGTTGCCGTGCATTCCCTCATAATATCTACTTTTATTTTTAGATTTTAAGTCTGTTTAACAAAAATATCCACCCGAAGAAGCTAATCATCCTATAAGAGTGTGTTCCTCACCCTGACCTTCAACTAGCCTCCCATCGGGCTACATTACCCAGAATTCCCTCCCTACTCCTGGTACGGCTTCTCAGGAACTTGACTCACCAACTTCACATCCGGTTCTATGAATTCTCAGTGGAACACCCTGGGGGCAAGGAGCACTAATCCATTTAGGCAAACTGAGATCAAATACTTTTACTAGATGTTCATACCATCATGAATATTCCACTGTGTGTATGTGTGTGAGTGTGTGTGTGTGTGTATGTGTGTGAGTGTGTGTGTGTGTGTGTGTGTGAAGACAGGGTCTCATCTACCCTAGATGATTGTTTTCCAGTCTACTCTGCCTCTGCCTCCTGAGTGCCGGGACTGCAGGCATGTGCCACCATGCCTGGTTTATGTGGTGCCAGGGATCAAACCCAGGGCTTCATGCATGCTAGGCAAGCACTCTACAAACAGGGTCCAACCCCAAGCCCTCCTTTCAGGAAGGTTCTTGTTTTATCTACCTCTTGGTCCTAATTACACCCCCACGTGGACTATCAAGTTTAAGAGCACAAACATGACCCAAACCTGCCCGAAGCAGTCCATATTTCAGTTATGGCAGAGAGCCCCGATCCCCTATCAGCCGACACTGTTAACTTTAGCTGAAGCGCTAGAAAAGGAGAGCCCACCTGTGGGATGGCTGTCCACACTGAGAAGCCTGTGGCCTGTTCAAACACCTCAAGAAAAAGCTAAACAGGAAAGAAGCCAGCTACTCCTGACGACATGGTGAGGCCAGCACCTGCCACACTGGAGCACGGTAAGCTCAGTTACACGCACCATCTATGCTCCTGCATGTCCGTTTGAATCTGTAAACCCATCTCCCTCAACCTAACATGTTCCCAAATACTGAAACCTGTGCCCTTTCTATGTGTACAGACTTGGGGTCATGCCTCTCAACAGTTACATACACAAACCAAGTAGATTTTGGCTGATCCTCCAAAAGTCCACATGGTCATGGGCCACAGGGCAGAAGAAATCACGGGAATGTCCATATGAACTAGAAACACTAGGTAACCTCATGAAGACAGGAGGCGCTGACTTCAACACACACACACACACACACACACACACACACACACACACACACACACTCCCATACACACTTTGGTTTTTCTTGTTTGGGTCAAGGTTTTGCAATGTATCCCAGACAAGGATGGCCTTGCACTTCTGATCCTCCCACCTCCGCCTCCCAGGTGCTGTGATTACAGGTGAGCACGACCATGCTATGGATGCTGTGCTGGGGATTAAACCTGGGGCTTTGTGCTCACTACATAAGCCCACTACAAACTGAGTTGCACCCCAACAATTTTAAGCTAATAAAAGCTGGCTCTGCAAATCACAAAATACAATCTTAGAAGCAGCTCACTCATGTACTCTGACAGAATGACCAAAGTGCCAGTCCTATGATAATTACTTCAAAACTAAGCAGAACAGCAGGACACTGCTCCAAGGACTTACAGTCCTTAAACATAACTGGCTGCTGCTAAAAGGAAAAAGTTTATTTTTCAGTGCCTTGCTTTTTCTGGAAGAAGTTGCTTAACTAGAGCTGAGCCAAGATTTGAATGGAAAATCAGATACAAAAGTCAAGCCCAGAGAGATGGCTCAGCAGTTAAGGAGCTTGCCTGCAAAGCCTGATGACCCAGGTTTGAATCCCCAGTACCCATGTAAAGCCAGATACACAAAGTGGCATATGTGTCTTGAGTTTGTTTGCAGAGACTAGAGGCCCTGGCATGCCCATTCATTCTTTCATTCATTCATGCCCTCCCTCCATCCCTCTCTGCTTGAAAATAAATAAAAATATGTTAAGGGGGGGAGGCAAGCATGGTGGTGCACACCTTTAATACCAGCACTCAAGAAGCAGAGGCAGGGGGATCGCCTTGAGTTTTAGGCCCCATAGTAAATTCCAGGTCAGCCTGGGCTAGAGTGAGACCCTACCTCGAAAGACAGAAAGACAAAAAGACAGACAGACAGACAGACAGACAGACAGACAGACAGACAGAAAGAAGTCAAGCCCTGCCCACCACAGAACAGCCCAGAACACTTCACAACCTAGGTGAGGGTTTCCTTCTGCTTGGCTGTTGTCTTCTGTTTTCTCTGGTTCTCAGACTCCATAAAGAAAAAGAAAACTGCATGACTCCACAGTTCTGAGTCACCTTCAGATGTGAGATCACATCTCATGAATGCCAGGAAAACTGACATCTATAAAATAATTTATTAAAACTTTTATGTCAATGACAATAGGAACTTCACAGTTATAGTTATAAACCTGATTCTACAAATTAGCTTCCTATTTCACATCAATTACCTGAAGTTATAATTAAAAAATTAAAATATCCATAACTAGAGAATGTCAAATTTTTCAAAATGACTTATCAAATACAATTACTCCCAAAAACAAGTCTGTAAAATTATAAATTAAATTGTGGAGAATATGAAAATATAAAATCTTAAAAACATTTTTGATATAAGGTGATACATATCCATTCTAATGGAAACTATACTATTAAACACCATCATATTGTATGAGAATTAATACTTTCAGAAGTTAAATATCAAAACTTAAGAGTTAACAATTAATGTCTTAAGTAAATTAAGTTTGCCCTATTAGGCATGTTGAGTGTTACTTTAAAGGCAAAGTCAAGTATTAAACACTCTCACATGTATCTAGCAGGTAAAAATATGTTAATGCTGTTATTTTAAATAACCTTGTCTTTTTTTTTTTTTTCAAGGTAGGGTCTCCCTCTAGCTCAGGCTGACCTGGAATTCACTCTGTAGTCTCAGGGTGGCCTCAAACTCAAGGCGATCCTCCTACCTCTGCCTCCCAAGTGCTGGGATTAAAAGCATGCGCCACCACACCCAGCTTCAACCTTTTCTTATAACTCAAACTTGAATGACAGCAACGTGTTTCATAAATATCTCTAATTCTCAACATCTATTCAAGAGCTGAAAGTAGCCAGACCTGGTAAAAGAGGCCCATGGCACCAGTTACTGTGAAGGGGGAGGAAACCTGACACAGCAGATGGGGTTTCCTGAGAGGACTGGGCCACACTCACATGCTGCTTGCTAGGACACATGAGCAAAGAGCACCTGATTGCAAAACCAGGCCCAGTGGTCTTGATGTGGGAGCTTGCTATTATATCCACAAAAGCAACTAACTCCTGGACTCAAAGCAATCCTCCTGCCTCACCCTTCTGAGCAGCTGAGATTACAGGACATGCTACTGCACCTAGCTATGTATGAATTTTAAAATTATAATTTTTATTTTGGTTCTCTGAGATAAGATTTCATGTATCCCAGGCAGGTTTTTAACTCCCTATGTAACACAGAATGGACTATGAATCCCTGGATCCTCCTGCCTCCACCTCCACAGTGCTTTAAGTCACTAACCTCCCAGGAGACCTGGGAGGCCATGTGAGAGTCAAAGGAGGAGTTAAGAGAGGGGAGCTGCAGTCTCGTTCCAGGGGGAGTTGAAGTAATAGTCTCTAAATTCATTGCTGATGGTGCCTCTGCTGCCACCTGTCTGTCAAAGTCAAATAGGCACCAACACACAGGCTGGGGCAGCCAAGATAGAGAAAGGCATAGTGGCTGTGGTCACTGACTCCTGATTTCATGCAAGCAAGCTTACGTGGCCTTTCTCTAGCACCTTCACATGTTCACTTCTGGACCTAAATCTAATTTCAATTTCTCCTTCGATCTAATTTGCAAATCTTTTCCTTTTTAATCCTGTTACTTCTGAGCCTGGGTAAGCAAGACTGAGGATTTATGAAAAAATAAAGACATGCAAGTCATTTGACACAGAACAACAAATACAGGCAGGCATGGTGGCACTTGCCTGTTAATACTGGCTACTTGGGAAACTGAGGATAAAGGACAAAGAGATCGAGAGCTCAAAGCCAGCTAGCTAAGGTATCATAATAAAATCCCATCTCAAACAAATAAACATTAACCAGGATCCCTTACCATATGCCTGGCATGGTAAGCACACTGTCTCTAATCCTAGCACTGGAGAGGAGGAGGCAGGAAATCAGGAGTTAAAGACCAGACTCGCCTACATAGCAAGTTTAGGTCAGCCGGGGCCACATGAGACCCAGTATTTAGAAAAAATAAAAAAACTCATGTTAAAGGAGGAAAAAAATATAGAGTCAGACAGACACATACAGACACACACACACACACACACACACACACAAATACAAACATGATAGCCTAATCTATATAGATTCTAAAACCTAATCTGTATAGATTTCTATGCCAAAATATTTTTTATGTATTATTTAATAGAATTTTAGCAACAGGTAAACAATAGTGGTCCACTCCATTTCCATCTGTGTTGTTTTTAACTCAGCAGTTTTAAAATCATAGTCTAGGGATTCCTTTCAGGAGGTCAATATGGTCAAAACTACTCTTTCAGGCCTGGAGAGATGGTTTAGCAGTTAAGGCTTTGCCTGCAAAGCAGAAGGACCTGAGTTCGATTCCCCAGGACCCATGTAAAGCCAGAAAAACTACTCTTTCATAGGATAATATTTACCATTCTTATTCTTCTCTCACAAAGCTACAGTGGAATCTGACTAATGGTAAATGATGTCATCATCCTAGTGGCTGACACCAGATTTCATTCGGCATTATTTTAACTTTTAACATAGTAAATATTGAAAACTATGAATCAAATGTTAAAACTAAAGCTCACTGGGTGTTCAATCTGCTAATTTCAAATCACTCGGAATTTTCTAAGAGTTCCCAAATTTAAAGATAAATATTGAAAGTAATTTTTAAAAAGCCATCAACCACATATGACATTCTTTATAGAAAATAATACTTTAATAATATAAATTATTTTTAAAGCACTAGGAAAATAAAATATTAAGAATTTAAGAATGTTAAAATATAAAGAAATGAGCTATCTGCTATCTGGCAGTAAGAAATTTTTAGCAATGCACAAACCACTTAAAAAGTCTAAGTGGGGCTAGGGAGATGGTTTAGTGATTAAAGTGCTTAGAGTTCAAATCCCTAGCACCCACATAAAGCTGGACATAAAGTGGCAAATGCATTTATAAACTCAAACACACCTGTAGCACTGGGGGGCTGAGTCAGGAGAACCCCAAGTAGTCTGGCCTGTGTCTCAGCACCAAACACAAGAGAGACCTTATCTCAAACAATGACAGACACCCCAAGGATATCTCTCTGGCCCTCACATAAGCAAGCCAATGCACATTGTAAAAAAAAAAAAAAAAAGAAAGAAAAAACAATAATAATAAGGGGCAGGCACTGGGCACTCAGAAGAGAAGATGCCAGAAGACCAGAAGTTCAAAGCACACCTTAACTGCACAGCAAATTCAAGGCCAGCCTGGACTATAAGACTGTCATAAGAATAAATAAATTAATTAATTAATTTCAAAAAAAAGAGAGAGAAGGAATTGACCCTCTGGAGCAACTAATCACTCCAAAGTACTTGCAAAGTCAAGAACCTATTTTTCTTGGGGGAAAACCTGACCTCTAGCTAAGGAATGTTCTGGTTCAAGGCAGCCCTGTTCAGAGAAGGCCCGTGACTGCGCACCTGAAGATGGTGGGCTTGCACACATGCTGTGGGTCCAGGGCCTCGCCCTGGATGAACTCGTAGCACAGCCCGTTGTTGAAGGTGCAGTAGAGCTGCGGGGCGCAGCCGTGCGCCTGCAGCACGCGGAAGCTCTTCACCTCCTCGTCACGGTCCACCAGCAGCTCCGTCTTGTTGCCATAGATCCTCACCAGGACCACGTCCTCCATGCTCTCTCCCACGTAACACGCAATCAGCTTATTTGTGATCCCGTCTGTGAAGAGCTGCAAAAACAGAAAATGGGGGGGGGGTGTTATGTATTTTTGAGGAATGGGACAGGACATCAAAACTGAAAGACAACACCAGAGGTTGGGGACAGAGTTAGGGTAGAGAACATGCTTTAACCATGTATAAGACCCGGGGCTCCATCTCCAAAGCCCAGGAAAAAGAGGAGACAGGACACCCCACAACTGAAGGTCTGGGGACAGAACACTGTCTGATCCCTAGCACAAGACAAGGAGGAGAGGGCGAGAGTGAAAGAGGAGGACGAATTAGAGAGGTGACACATATGTGGATATCAAGATGACAAAGGAGAGAAAAGACAGTGACTAAGTTTTCGACAATTTTAATTAAAAGAGCTACGATCTCAAAGATCTAAGAAAGGCCAGGTAATTTTAGAAAAAAAAAATAGTGCTCGAACTGCAGCACTAAGGAAGCTGAGGCAGGAGGGTCCCAAGTTCAAGGCAAGCCTGGGTCTCCCTCCCCCCATCTATTTAAGGCCAGAGTGAAACTCTATCTCAAGATCCAAAGCAAAGAGGGGAAAAAACTGTCATTACATTGAATTAATTCCACTAAAAGACTACGTATGGAAAATACTAGTGCATACAGGAGGAAAGCTGAGCCAGCCAGTATCAGAGAGCCAGTCCTAATGAAATATCATAATAGAGGAACACTTTAATAATAAAAGCATTGGTTTACTAATAAAATATAACAATTCTAAATCTTTATGTATCCAGAGCTTTAAAATGTATACAACAGATGCAGGAACAACCCTGATAACTGTTGAAAACCCGAGCCCACCACCAAAGCCATGATTTTAGAAAAGAGAAAATTCTTTCTATAGATCCCAGCACAGTGACATCACTTCACAGATTCCAGCAGTGACATCACTCCACAGATCCTAGCACAGTGACACACCTCCTCAGCAAGGTTCTACCTCCCATACTGTGGCCAGCTGGGGACAGCTCATTCAAACTACCCCAGCGCCCTGGGGGGGGGTGTGTGAATAGGCATTTGTTCCCATCTCCCCAGGAAGTCAAAAACAGCATAAATGTATTAGAAAAAAGGCAAACAATTACAGCCTAAGAATACAGCTCAGTGACACAAGGTATGACTAGTATACTCACAAAGCACCTTCTACATCTATGATATGTATTTGTATATAACACCCACATAGAATTGCAAATCTTTAGACTCAAACAACTTTAGATCAAAAATATTTGAGGAAAAGAAGATCCCATCTCGACTGAACACAGCAGACATAGTAGGTCTTTATTCCCTGTACAGTCGAGTATACTACTTAGTGTTCTCAAGTACGAAATGAGCACTTTAGGTAACTAAGTGACAGGAGGGTACACAAGCACTTTTACACAGGGATTTTACACAGGGGGCTTCGTGTCTAAGGACCTGGACATCTGGCAAGGTGTGGTGAACCAATTACCCCCAGATACCAAAAGACAGCTGTACATGTACATGTGTGATAAAATGAAACTGCTTTATTCACGTGAAAGAGGGAAGCTAGCTGGGAAGAAGGGATTAAGCAGGAGGGTTTAAGAGAGGGTCAGGGGAATGAACAGGATCAAGGCATTATACACAGGAAATGTCCAAAGTAAAATTTTAAAATGTTTCTAGAAAAATCTTTATGAAGATGGTCTCCAAAAATGGCAAAGTTCAGAGTATTTCCCAGGGTTTGCAAAAAAACCACTAGGTTTGGGATAATTTTGGACTCATAGTTCACTACTGAAGAGTCCTGAACAGCTATAATCCCAACAGACAGCAATCTTATGACTGCTAGCCTGTAGAACAGATAAAATTTTCACAACAGAATTTTAAAGAAGAATTTATTGTATCTTCTCACTGTACAAAGTAGACTACTCTGGGTCATGCAGGTAAGCTCTGTGCACAGGGAATACAAGACTGGTTTCAAAAAACCAGGAAATCCAGTTATTTAATGTGGCCCACATCTTGTTGAGGGTGAGCACTGTGATACCTGCATCCAGCCTACAAATGTGAGACTTCTCAGCTGTCCTAATGAAAAGAGCAAACCTTACAAATGACTTTTCTCCTGAGAAACCTAGTGGTTTTTATTCTTTTAAGTCCATTTAAAATTTACCCAATGAACATACTAAGAAAATTTATCCAAAATGTTTGTATAAGAATGGCTTGCTGGAATACTATCTTAATAGCCATAATAAAAGAAAAAGAAGTTTCATAATGTTAATAGGGAGGTGGGAGACAAGCTGGCAAGCAGGGCTTGGTGTCACATACCTGTAATCTAAGAATTTGGGAGGTGACAGCAGGAAGAGTTCAAGGCCTGCCTTGCTACATGAGGCTTCTGACAAAATATAAATAATGAAATCACATGAAGTTTAATATGGTCAAATATATTTGTAGCCATGAAAAAATTAGTACCATGCACACAAGGGGAAATGTTTATGATGGGCTAGTTTTAATATTTTGGCTATATCTTTGTAGTAAAACTATTTTGTGTTCACATGTTTTCTTGTAAAATAATCTTTACACATTCAGCATATTACTGCCTCACAGAATTTATGAAGAAAGACCAGTCCAAAACATTCTTTGGAGGAAGGCCAGCGGGCAGGAGACTGAAAGGCATCACTACTGTGGCTACCACTAGAGAGAGGAAGAAAGAGGTAAAGACCAGGAAGGGACGCTGAAGGCCTGAATTCCTGGGAATAATTTGTCAGGAGTTTGGGGTTACAATTTATGCTTCATGAATTTTTCTCACACTGAGGTGGTCTCACTATGTTGCCCAAACTGGCCTTGGACTCCTGAACTCAAGCAATCCCCCTGCCTCAACCTTCTGAGTGGTTGGGCACTACAGGTGTACACCACCATACTTGGCCCATTCTTAAGGGGATATTTAAAAGTGTGTGTATACATAGTATACACATGTATAAATCTAAACCAAGCTTCACAAAGAATACGTTAGTGCTCTACCGAGGCTTTCTGGTAAGTCTTATTTCACTCCTAGCTCATCTTGTAAACCACAGTAATCTCAGCCCACAATATTAACTGCACGTCCTATTAATGTGTGGGAACCACAGGTTTCAACATCTATGTTCTGGGTCATCACTTAGATCTCTCCTCAAGTCCCCTTGGTCCTGTGGTCTCCTGGTCCTCCAAAGCGTCCCAACAGCACCCAGCCGAGAGCAAGCCTCAGTTGTCATGTGGACTGAAATGCAGCCCACACAATCATGGGTAACAAGGTCCTTCAAGCCCAACAGCAAAACCTACCAGAGGCAGGCTATAGGGATCAGTGTCCCAGCCTTCAGAAACAGTGCCAGCTTCAGCCCAGCGCAGAGGGGACCAGAGCACGTGGGAAGAGTAAAGAAAACACAGGGTGCAGCCCGGTAGTTGTATCTGGAATACACACACACACACACAAGAAAACACAGGGTGCAGCCCGGTAGTTGTATCCGGAATACACACACACACACACACACACACACACACACACACACACGGACGCACGCAAGTATACACACACATCCTGCTCTGATGAGTTCTCAAGTGCTGGGCAGATTAACGCCCAAGTCTGGTGCTTAAGTATCTTACTCCTCCTGTGTGAGTGACAGAGTGCCAAACGTGTGATGCTAGGAACATCATCCACAGCCATACTTCCTTCTGGCATTTTACCTTAAAAATATTTTCTTTCAAGCTAAGTTTCTCTGCATTGCAACCTGACACTCCTCTCTTACCACCAGCTTAAAAATATTCACTGGCTTTCCACTATGTCAATAAACATCAATTCGATAATTGAGGCACAAACCCTCCTTATCTGAGCACAGTCTCCTTCCAGAAACCCCACTCCTTTTCTTGTTCACACCATTCTGCCCTATTCTTTACCCAGAAATAACCCCATCCACTCAACAGCATTTTTCCTTGGCAGGGCTCAATGGCATGGTGCTTGCCTAACATACACGAGGTCATGGGCTGAAATCCCCACACTACAAACACGGCAGAGCTCATGTGCCTGGCTAGGTCAGTTCTCCCATCTCTCTCAAGCCTTCTCCCTTCGTTGTCTTAAGCCTACTCTGTGCTAGTTAATAATAAATCCAGCTAAAAATTAGCCTGGTTTCTAGTACAAAAATGCCCGTAAATGAATTTAAGAACCTGCGTACGATTCCTTCTGAACACGTGAGGAAAGCACTTTACCACTGATCTACACCTGAGCCTGCGGTGCTATGACTCAGGTGTCACCCCTAAACTAATCTGTCTGAATCTGTGATCCCCAGCTGATGGCAGATTGGGAACTGGAACCTTGGAGGTGTGCTGTTCGGGGCAGGCTTATGGGTGTCATAGCCAGCTTCCCTGTGCCTGTGTTTGGCACACTCTCCTGCTGCTGTTGTCCACCTGATGTTGGCCAGGAGGTGATGCCACCCTCTGCTCATGCCATGTTTCTCTGCTACCATGGAGCTTCCTTTCCTCCTACAAGCTGCTTCTGGTCAGATGTTTATCAGAGCAAGCAGGAACTGATTGCAAAGGAGCCTTCAGTTCAATTCTCTTATTTGCCAGTGAGCACAGTAGCAGGAGGAGATGAGAGACGGAGGAATAACACAGAAACATCCTATTCACAATTTTAATTATGTCACGTGACTTTTTACCTGCTTTCCAAATTAGGCAGTAATGCTACCCTTTTGGTGTCTCTTGCTTGCTTGTTGTTTTGTTTGGGCTTTGTCTTTGTCTTTTCAGAGCGCCTGGAACCCACTGGCCCACCGTGCTGGGACTGCAGCAGCTGCCACTGCCCAAACATGTCATTTCCTAGAGATTAACCACCTTAGCTGGACTCAGGATTCCTTCCATCACAGAGAGCACGTGGTGTGCTTAACCCAAGACACATGTGTTCACACCTGAGAATGAACTAGCGTTTGAGTCTCTTGACCATCAGTTACATGGCACACTGTAGTAAAACACATAGGTAGTAAAAAAGTAATAAAAGATATAGGAACTATTATACATCTCTATTATACATCTCTCCTGCTCTCCCACCCTGATGTGTTACTGTTCTGAAATCAAAAACAGAGAAAGAGGAAAAGAAAACTGGACTTTAGGGTGTGAAACGTACAATGCAACGTACAATGATATGTATATGAAAATGTCATGACAAGGCATGCTGAGCATATAGCACCTGAGGAGACTCAGGATGGGGGAGGGGCCTGTGACTAACAGCCGCCAGCGAACTTCAGACTAATTAATTACCCAAGACTCTACCAAGACACTTATGGGACAAAATAAGGGACAAGCATCTCGATGCAGGAGAACCCACAGGTAGGTGGCCTACCTCGAAAAACCAAAAAAATAAACTTGACCAAGATAACAAACTACTAACTAAACCTGTACTGGATTCAAACCCTATGCTCTCGTCCATGACTATTCATGCAAGCGCGTTGTGTAAGGAATCACCAGTGTGACCATCTTTACATATGATGACAGACCAAAGCTGGGGAAGAGCTGACACAGTGCCGCCAGTGAGAAAAACAGCAATACAAGATGGAGAAACAGCATCGTGACACAAAGTCAGCCTAGGGAGGAGGGCGCCTTGGCTAGGGATGTACACTGTAAGCCTCAAATCTCTCCTCGGGAAGGGAGGCAGGAGGATCACAGGCTTGGCCAGCCCAAGTGTCAGTGATAAAATAACAGAATTTTACATCTCTTGGAAATTAACGATTCTGTTGGATCTATGAGATAGGACTTGTTTGTTTTTTCTTTCCTTCCTCTATACAGTTATCCAAAGAGCTACAGATAATCAGAAACCCAAGCTCAACGAGCTGTCATACAAGTAAAGGAGACTCTACCATCTTCTGATAGCGACATGTACGTGAAAAAGAATGAAATTTTTGTTCAAGGAACTCAAAGCAAAATCTTTCCATGAGCCGACACATTTTTAAGACATTAGTTTTACAAAGAGCAAAACCCCTTTGGAGGGTGACCAGTATGTTCTGAGATGTTCCCAAAGCTGCATTCTACAGACCATGCATGCGCTACAAAGTACCTGGACAGTGCTTGTCCATCTAGACCACTCAGAACAGCTGGGAGGGTGCCCGTGTGCTGTTCAGCAGTAAGGGAGTACTAAGTACACAGCACTGCACCAGCAGCACTTAGCTCCATCTGCCCTTTCCAAGAGTCACAGCCCCTTCAGAGTGTACTCTTCTCTTGGAAGGACAGACACTATCCAAAATGAGATAAATCACTTCATATGCTTGTAAATTCTGGTTAAGACTAAGCCCCCCCCCCCATCCATCTGACTACATTCAAGTCTGTTTTACTTATTTCTGGATTTTTCTCATATATTATGGCTATTGATTATTACAGGAGAAATTACCAAGAAAGATAAGAATTACCATAAACATCTTCTAAGATACAGGTGGGGCACATTTTCAATACATTAAAAAAAAAATGGGCTCAGGAGGCAGAGGTAGGAGGATCTCTATGAGTTCAAGGCCAGCCTGAGACTAAACAGTGAATTCCAGAAAAGCCTGGGCTAGAGCAAGACACTACCTCAAAAAAAAAAAATAATAATAAATAATAAATAAAAAATAAATAAAAAATAAAGGGGGGGAGGAAGAGGTTGGGGAGATGACTCAGCAATTAAAGGCTCTTGCTTGCAAAGCCTGCCAGACTGGGTTTGATTCCCCAGTACCCACGTAAAACAAGATGCACAAAGCAGCAGTGTGTCTGGAATTTGTTTGCAGTGGCAGGAGGCCCTAGCATGCCCATTCATATGTTCTCTGCTTGCAAATACATAAATAAATAAATAAATATTTTTAACTGGGGAAGGGGCTTAACAGGGTCTTCTCTCATATGGACCAGGCTGCCCTTGAACTCACTATGTATTTGAAAATGTCCTTCAAATTCCTGGTCTTCCTGATTCCTCCTCTCAAGTGTTGAGATTATCAGCACATTCTATCACAATAGGCCAGAAAAAAAAATTTTTTTTTGTAAAAACCCAAGTGAGGGATGGGGGCAGAATTCAGTGTTAGAAAGCCTGCCTATCATGCACTAGGCCCTGGGTTCTATCCCCAAAACAGCCATAAAAGAAAGGAGGAAGTGTATTACTGATACCAGCTGTCACAAAATGACATTATAATCTGTTGACCATATGACACAAGCTCTTCTAATGAAATGTTAAGTATGACGTTCACCTTTACAGCTCAAGAAAAACTATCAAAAAAATATTCAAAAAAAATTCCCCTATAAATTACTTGGACACTGGAGAGCTGTGGACCTAGCGTGTGTCAAGTCCAATCTCTTCAGCTTGTGGACCTAGTGTGTGTCAAGTCTGATCTACTGAGTCAGTGAGCATCAACTCAGCATACTGCATTCTCGACTCCTGGACCAAGTGCTTGGTTTGCACAGTGTGGGAATGCATTTCTGACAGTCTTACCATCACTTTAAATAAGCACGTGAGAGATTATGAGCCCAAAGGTCACAGTGAAAAGCTGCTACACAGGCCAGGAGTGGTAGCACCTAACGAAAATCCAATACCACTGCAGGGTCTGAAGGAAGGTGGCCAGCAAGAGGGTGACCAGCCCATTCATCTTAACGCCAAAAACAAAGAAGAGAAAGACCCTATACTACGAAAAATCACAACAAACTAGGATTCAGTCACGATTATTTTCTTTCCAACAATCAAGAAAATATTTTTATGTCCTCTTACCTACACACTGGCTTGACCTTGCTCTGAGTTTCATCTAAAAAGGATGGTGCCTACTTAAATGGTTGCTTAGGCAACTAGATGATTAAAAATATATACCAATCAGTCTGGCACAGTGCTCCACCCAGAGCTATTATCCACATTCTACAGACAAAAACATCAAAGGAAATTCCAATCTCCAAGGCTTCAAGTTTAAAGTCACAGGACACAAGTAACACAAGTAACCTGAGCGGCCAGCACTGGACTTACCAGAAACCACAGCCTCCAGTGAATAACCAACTGACGGAAAATAAATGAGTTTATTAAATTCTAGAGCCCAAGTAAGTTAATATATAGCATAATAAATGTCAATAAAGCATGTGGACTAGGGGTGGAGCACTTCCTACCAATATCCTCGGTCCAGGCCTTAGCATTCCTAAAGTAAATAGACACATTTCCACTTGGAAAGCATTTCCTTGAAGGAAACAGAGGCATTTTTTAACAGCCCTTGGAAATCATTTAGAATCCACTATTCCCTAGATAGTCAGCCAATAAACTGTCTCAAAATTTCAAAATCTTTTTGTCTAACAAGTTTTTCTTTTTCCCTCAAAACATATGGGTCCTTCTAATGGACTCATAGCTCTAGTAAGAACTGAAACTAAAACTTAGTAAGAGCCCAGTGTCAGGAACTGCCTAGGAACATAGGCTCTGCTCATGCTTGAGTCATATTATAAACCAAAGAATTTAGCGCAAGAATTAAGACAATTTATTGGAGTCATCAAAATAAGGCAGAGGATATGAATAATTCAAATAAACATTCATAGGCTTGCACCTATCTAAGAAAACCCTTAATACCCCAGCCTTTGAAAGTACTGACTTAGTTTTTTCTGTTTCCGAGGAAGAAACGGAAAAGGAAGTCCCTCTTTGTATAAAATTCTAAAGGTACATATCCAAAAACTAAAGCCAAAACATTCCAAGTAAAGAGGTAAAGGAAATGACAACTTCCAAAGTTATTTCCACAAACAAAAATCTAAAGTCTTAGGGATTTTTTTTCCTAGGGGGAGGGGGTGGGCTCACAGAAGTATTACCAGGCCACTGTTCATGCTGTGATCAGACGATCATTGGACTGAGACAACTTTAAAAAGAAAAAAAATGAGAAACATCAAGTGCAGGTAAGCGGTGGGGGCCACCGCCATCACTGTGGAGTGGAGTGGGAGCTCTTCCCATGGCAGGGCAGGGTGCAGGGTGTAGGTGCGGGGAGGTGGAAAGCCAGTTTTAGGAAGCTTGACAGAGTCAGCCTGGGACCAAAGACGAAGACACCCTCCCTCCAGCACCTACAAAGAATAAAATGTGCCCTGGGGGCAGTCCTCGAAAGCCCGGAGGCCGGGGGATGC
>PVHP010010893.1:0-46645 GCA_004024765.1 Zapus hudsonius | reverse complement strand
GTAGGGTCTTCACTCTAGCCCAGGCTGACCTGGAATTCACTATGTAGTCTCAAGATGGCCTTGAACTCATGGTGCTCCTCCTACCTCTGCCTCCCGAGTGCTGGGATTAAAGGCGTGTGCCACCACGCCCGGCTTCTTCTCTTTCTTTTTAATGTTTTTATTTATTGGCAAGCAAAGAGATAGAGAGAGAAGAGAGACAAAGACAATGGGCAATGCCAGGGCCTCCAGCCACTGCAAACAAACTCCACATGCATGCACCACTTTGTGCATCCAGCTTTACATGAGCACCTGGGGAATCAAACCTGTGTCATCAGGCTTTGCCAGCTTTCCAGCCCTCACTTTCTTTTTTAAAAATTTTCTTTCTTAGACCACTCTGCCCCCATAGACTGATCCAGACTGCCCACGGAGGAGAATATCCAGCTGATTGGGGACAGGGAAGAGGGAAATCGGGGAACTGGGGATACCAACACATTATTTGCTCATTCAATGTATCTAATTATAGATAATAAAGGAAAAAATTTTTCTTTCTTGTTTTCTTTCTTTGTTTAGAAAGAGAGAGAGAGAGAGAGAAACAGAGAAAGAGAGAGAGAGGATGTCTTGAGAACGCCAGAAGAATCATTACAAGAAAAGGAATTTTATGTTTTCAATATGGTTTTTTTTTTTGGTTTTTTTCCAGATAGGGTATCACTTTGGCCCAGGCTGATATCCTGAGTGCTGGGATTAAAGGCGTGTGCCACCACACCCAGTCAATATGTTTTATTTTTACAGTATTCTCATGAAGAATTATTCTAGTCTGTAATGCTACAAACTGAACGCTTACCTCCCTTCAAAGCTCTGCAAACAGAATAATCGTCATCATATCCTTGGCAGATAACATGTTTGCGTTTTGGCAGTTCCATGTTGTTGCTTTTTATATAGAGATAGAAATATAGTTTTTTTAAGTCTCTCCCTTAAAAAGAAAAAAATTCCATTAGGCCCTAATATAAGTGGTTCTTCCATACAGAACATTTATTTACACTTAACATATGCCTTGTGCTTGTCCTGCATTATTTTATGTGATTATCACACCTGAATATCCATGAGATTATTATGTTCCTTGTTCTGTAAATGAAGCAAAAAGCAATTTTGTAGTAAAATAGAATGTTCAACAGTAACAATCATGTATAATATACCTAAAATAGAGAAATATTCAGAGTTGACAGAAAATGATCAAAGACAGAAAATTTTCAATTTTAATTAGTTCAGCTAGAAAATTTAAAGGAAAGGAAGGGACTGGAGGACAATCAACTTGAGTTTGTATGAAAGAGTTCTTAAAGAATAGAATTGGCCAGGCACAGTGGTACAAGCCTTTAATCCCAGAATTTGGGAGGTAGGAGGAACACTGTGAGTTCAAGTTCAAGGCAACCCTGAGACTACTAATGAATTTCAGGTCAGCTTGGGCTAGAGCAAGACCCTACCTCAAAAACAAAACAAAACATAAATAGACAGATAGATAGATAGATGACTATATATATATATATATACATATATATATATATATATATATATATATATATATAGAGAGAGAGAGAGAGAGAGAGAGAATTAGAAAAGTATAAACTAGGCCTAGTGGCACAGGTTTGTAATGCTAGATACCTGAGAGGCTGAAGCAGGAGAAAGCCAGCTGGTGAGACCTTGTCTCAAAACAAAAAATAAAAATAGGGCTGGAGCCAGGCATGATGGCTCATACTTGTAATCCCAGCATTTAGGAGGCTTAGGAGGAAGTATTGCTGCCAGGAGATCAAGACTAACCTGGACAACATAATTAGTTTCAGGCTAGACTGGGCTATAGAATAAGACCCTGTCTCAAAAGGGTGGGGGAAGCTGGAGAGGTGGCTCATAAATTAAGGGCACTTGCTCGCAAAGGCTGAAAGCCTATATATTCATCCTGTATCTTTACACAAACATTTCTGAAATTCCTTCACACAACAAACGTAAACTGGAGTTCCTCCTCATCATCACCAAACGGGCACCAGAATTCTCAACTCTACTAAATCTTACTAACCTTCTTCTCATCCCCACTGCCATCGGTTTAGATTGGGTCCATATTCCTCAAGCCTGAAGTAAACCAAATGTCCTAAATTGTCTTCACATCCCTACTTCCAGTGTTAGGTGCAGAGAAGACAATGATTATGGAGTCTGTTAAAAACAGTATGAACTACCCCTTGGACTTGGGCCCAAAACTCTCCAAAGGCAGGACTGGGGGGGGGGGGCAGGAGAAATTACAGAGCTGTTTTCACAAGGAATTCCTAGAGACACAGGGCCACAGGACTATGTGCTGTACACAGCAGACAATAACTCCTGTGCTGTGTGGTGACAATGTAGACCAAAGCACTCTGGGAAGGCAGCTCAATCAGTCCAGAAAAGGAAGTCCTGCCTTGACATCTAAGTAGTTTATATCTTAAGTCCTTTTTCCATGGACATCACTGTGGCAAGTTAGGGACATGAGCCATGGTAATAGTGAGGCACCATTTCCAAGGCTTAGCAGGTCAGGGGTAAAAATAAGGGAGAGAGATGAGATGTGTGCGGCCATCATGGAGGAACACAGGGAACCTTTGTTTTACTTTCACTTTTTGTTGTTGCTATTTTTCTGAGGTAGGGTCTCACTCTAGCCCAGGCTGACCACTATATAGTCTCAGGATAGCCTCGAACTCACCACTATCCTCCTACCTCTGCCTCTGGAGTGCTGGGATTAAAGGCATGCACTGGGATTAAAGATGTGCACCACAACGGTTGACCAAATGGAACCATCTGTGGGGAGGAACCACTTTGGGGTGGAACCATTTTTTAGGCCACCTAAAACAACTAGAGGAGCTTCTAGAAATAATCTTAGGGAAGTTTATATATCAATTACTTCTTACAAAGATTTACTAGCAAGCCTAAAAGACTATAAAAAGACATAAATTTCATTCCCAATTTTTAGTTCAAGGTTATAATTATAGTTCTAACTAAACTTAAGTAGAAATATAGCCATAAAAATAGAGCTAGTTTTTATGAATGTGCCCCACACTTTACACCTATAAATTCTAGAGAAATTCAGATCATAAGTACAAAGCACTCTGAAAATGACTAAATGAAGCAAGGCATGGTAGTGCACACCTTTAATCAGGGTAGGAGGATCACTGGAGTTCACTTATAGTGGCTATAGGCCCTGGCACACACATTCTCCCTCCCTCTCTCTCTCTCTCTCTTTCTCTCTCTCTCTCTCTCACACACACACATACACACATAAATAAAATTTTTTTTGGTTTTTCGAGGTAGGGTCTTGCTCTAGTCTAGGCTGACCTGGAATTCACTATGTAGTCTCACAGGGTGGCCTTAAACTCCTACCTCTGCCTCCTGAGTGCTGGAATTAAAGGCGTGTGCCACCACACCCGGCTCGTAAATAATTTTTTAAAAAAGATAATGGAGCTAGTGTTGTTCTCTGTTCTGCATTACTATGAAGTCTTACTGTGTCGTTTAGCGCTCACCTACAGATCTTTCTAGTGAGAATAGGACATTACTTACCACCTGACCAGCTAATGATTGTCAAAGGATATATACATTATTAGGAGTCTGGCATTCACCAGACATGGCGGTGCACATCTTTAATCCTAGTACCAGGGAGGATCAGGTAGGAGGATTGCTGTGAGTTCCAGGTCAGCCTGGGCTACAGTGAAACCCTGCTTCTAAAAAAAAAAAAGGCCTGAATCTTTTCTCATTTTTACTCCCATGTCCTGGAATTCCCTCTGCATGACTGAGACTGTGAGATGGTCTAGTTACTATGGCTTAGTCTATGATACAGCAAAGATGATAGAATGTCACTACTATGATCAGGTTACATGAGATTATGACTTCTGTCTTGTTATTTGTGAAGTGAATTCTATTGTAAAATTGATCAGCTCAGGAACCAAATATGAGCCACCCCTCTTGTTTGGTCTGTGTGGATGTTTCCAGGATAGACAGATGGAGGGAGGAAAACTTAGCCCCAGAGTGGATAGCCTATCTAGTGGTGAACTGTATACAAAGAGCACAGGCCTCTTTCCCGGCTGCCTGTGATACTCACTGGTATGTACATCTATCCTGTTTGCTGCTATCCTTCATGGAAACTGGAACCCAGCTTCCTCAGCCTTTGTATGAACTGCAGACCAGCAGCTCTCCAGGAATCTTCCAGGTCTTCAGTGCCATATTGGAACTGCGGAGGCCTCCAGCCTCATGGACTGAGCGGCTTTGTAGTCTCCAGCCTGCAGACAACTATCACTGGAATGCTCAGCCCATTCCTGTAAGCTAATCTAATGAATCCCTTTCATAATACATATTCAGTTAATATATTATCATACCCTTTACCATTTTTAAATCTCTGTGTGTGTGATGTGTGTGCATGAATGTGTGAGAGTGGGTGCACACATGCCATAGTATGTGTGTGGAGGTCAGAGGATCTCAGGTGTCAGTCTGTGGGTCTGTGGCTTAGTGAGGGAGTTGCAGCACACATCAACTCCCTGTTCGTCCATAGAGCTGGGAGAACAGAGGCTTGGAATAGCTGTGAGCTGACGAGAGACAAAGACTCTCAGGATACAGCCGCAGTGGGACAGATCATTTACTGTATAGATAAAAGTGGTTTATATAAAGGAAAAGGCAGAGGTAGGGGCATAGGGAGCAAGGGGATTGGTAGAGGCAGGATCTGTGGACATATCATAAGTTGATTGGTAGATACCAGTACCCTTTGGATGCCTAATTTGCATAGATAAATTGAGGGGGCTACGTAACTCTGGACATAAAGAGCAGAGGAAATGTAACCTTATTGTTTAGGTTTGTTATTACAGCTGGACTGAGTTTAGGCCTTGAATTGCCTGCTTATCTCAGGGCACAGCTGTGGCCTGCCTGGGGGCTGGAGTGTCCAGGATTCGCTGGAGATTATTGAGGTCCTCAGGCTCACCTCAACTTCCTTAACAGAAGGAGACAGTCTTGGAAGCCTGCTGGTCTCAGCAAAACCCTATATCCTCCATGCCTTTTAACAGGATACCACATCAGTCCCTGCCTTTCACTTTGTTTGTCTCTTGTTACTTACCACTGGTGTCCCAAGCTATCTGGTCTTCAAGTTTCCAAGGATTCTCCTATCTCTACCTCCCATCTTCATGTAGGGCACCTGGATTACAGACTCACACTACAATGTCTGGTAATAAGTGGGTTCTGAGGATCTAAACTCAGGTCATCACCCTTACATAGCAAGCACTTTTATTAACTGAGCCATCTTCCCAGCCTCCTCCTTTGCCAGCTTTGATAAGACAAGTGGCTATGTTAAAATGCTCATAGGAAGCAGGTGGCACAGGCCTTTAATCCTGGAAGGCAGAGGTAGGAGGATTGCCATGAGTTCAAGGCCAGCCTGAGACTACACAGTGAATTCCAGGTCAGCCTGTGCTAAAGCAGACCCTAACCTGGTCAAAAAAACAAAAATATAAATATAAATAAGTAAATAAATAAATAAAATAAAAGGCTCATGTGGCAAGGAATGACCAACAGCCAGAATTCAGAAACTGAATACTGCCGACAACCACATGAGCTCGGAAATAGATTCTTCCATAGGTTAAACCTGAGCAAAGATCCCAGTCCTGGTCAACATCTTGCTATGGCCTTAAGTTGACACAGGACTATGACCAGACTATGGTCCCACAAAAACCATGAGACAGTATCTATGAACTGTATTCGTCCACTAAGACTAAGATTGTGGTCATTTGTTACACAGCAATAGATAATAGATATAAGTAAATTTGGAACACAATTATTTTTCACTGATGTTACTTGAACCCTTTAACTGACCTACAAAAAAAATTTGTACTTACTTGGAATGTAGTGAATGTGCAAAAATCCATCAGTTCCTCTCAATTTTATACATGGTTCAGTACTAAGTGAAATAGGGAATTTTATATTATCTAAAAGGAATAAAGAAAATGTCAATAATTATTTTTAAACATTTTATTGGTATATAATTATATATATTAACATAACAAAATGCTCAGTATCATAAATTATTAGAGAAAACCCCTGAAAATGAGGATGACACACCCCTTTATGCAGTAGATATTCTCCCCCACCATGGCTCTTACAATCTTTCCACAACCTCTTCCACAAATTTCCCTGAATCATGGTAGGTGAGTTTTAAGTTTGCATAATTGTTGAGAATAGATTATTTTAAAATTCCAATAAGTATAGTATTCTGAATATCAGCTCCCCCCTCCAAAATGCCTTTTGAATTAATATTACATAATGACAACAAGAGGGTGGTTAAAAAATATCTCTCTCCAGAGGAATGACATCAGTGACATGGCAGAGCAGGAAGCTCTAGATTCACCCCCCACAAGCACAAGTCACAAATTCTATTTGTGAAGAATCAGAAACCAATTTACAGGCTCTCTACCCAGGAGAACACAGAACTAATCTCACAAAAATCCCTAGGAAAATTCAGGACATCCTCTATCTGTGTGACCCTGTGCTAAAATCTTTCCCTCATAACAATCTGTGACATTAATTAATCCTTCAGGCAAGTTCCATAGACTCCCCTCCCCTTGAGTGGGAAGTGTCTCTAACTAGAGTTCAAACCTAATCCTGAAACTGATTGGTCAAAGATAGACCAACCAGCTCTCTCTCTGCTCACCTGGGACAGGGAATACTCACTGAACAGAAAATTCTGTCTCTTCTCTTTCTCACATGGCCTAGCAGAAGGATGTTAGGTCAGGGCCTAATGGCTGTGGTGAGGGACTGGGGTTCTTTTCCACATGAACCTTTCCTTTTCATGATCTTTCCTTCTGCTTGTTCAGCTGAGCAGCACAGATTTTGATAAAACCTCTCCCACATGCTCCATCCACACTAGTGGCTGGAGATCTCTGTAACTTTCCACTTTCTTTTAAATAAAGTCTCCCACTATACCTTATCCTCTGGTGGTCTATAATGTTAACTCTTTAAGCATTATAGACAAGAATTTGGGTACTCCTTAAATTCTGAGGGGCATTGGAATTAGCTGGGTGCTCTTTAATCCCCAGCTCCCCTGTTACAAATCCTTATAAAGTGCACTCTAAAACCACTTTCTTTTTTAAGAAAGGCAAACAAAGTTTAATAATTTGCTCAAGAATGTAGGCCAGGCTCACATCCAACTATTGAAATGATTCCTAGATGGGAGCCTGGGGTAGAAATCCCCTTCAGGAAGCAGTAGCACAGTCCCGCCCTGTCAGAGAGAAGAACCTGTGAGTGTTCAGAAGCACACCTTGCTACTGAGACTGAGGAAAACCTGGGCTGTGAACTGCACTCAGAGAAGTAGCCACTGAGAGCAACATGAGCACTCAGGAGGTAAAAGCACAATTCTGAAATCGGAGCTCTGTGAGAAGTGCAGAAGAAACCCAGGAGGCAGTGACCAGCATGGTCTCCCCTCCCACCCCCAAAGCAGCTGGAACTGCAGGATGGTCGGTGGAAAGATTCCTTCAAGACAGTCACCTGCTGCTCTTTACTCACCACAATAGGTGTAAGAAATAGTTGCATCGGAGGAATTGCAGGACCACAGCGGCTCCTCGGCTTCGGTAAATATGGAAGAAAACAGGCTAGAAAAGAGAAATAATGCTAACATAACTCAGCAGCTACCACACTTTCAAAATGCAAGGAAGATCGTGGATTTTTCCCTTACAGTAAGCAGAAATGATTTCACTTAGTCACAGTCACGTGATTTCTAAGTTCCTATGAAACTGTTTCCTCTTTTTATGTGTGTGTAACTGTGCATGTGTGTGTGTGCTTAATATCTGAGCACTTCCTGCAAGGAGAGAGAGGAAAATGAAAGACTGCATTGTTGTTGAATGGAATGCAAATAAAAGTAAGCAGAACTTGAAAACCAAAGTAAGTGCTGGGTATGGTATGTTGGCACACATGGAATTCCCATTCTTGGAGGCAGAGGCAGCCTAGTTTGCACTGGCACACCCTGTCTCAGACACAGCAAAGCAACCACAAAATAAAACACTTCCTAGTGCACGGTGCAGCTTCTTTTACTCTCAAGTTCTTTGTTTTGTGACCAGAAAATACTAACAACATGGGTGAGCTCAAAGTGTCAGAGCAAGCATGCTTAGGATTTGGACTGACATCAAAGAAAGCAAAGAAAGGGAGTGGGAAAGAAAAGTTCCGCTTTCTGAGTTAGAACTCAGAAAAGAGAGAAGACTCATCGGTGAGTCTGAGGAACTCTCAAGGAAGGGGCTTCTGGGGGTTTAAATGCATTATCTCATTAAGGGAATAATTCCTCCTATCTCCTTAGAGTGTGTGGGGGGGTGAGGGGTGGTCTCTTGGCCAGGTGATGCAGAGGCTCTGTTAGATTAACTTTTTTTTTTCTTGAGGTAGGGTCTCACCTTAGGTCCTAGAATTCACTATGTCATCTCAGTCAGGACTTGAACTCTTAGCAATCCTCCTGCTTCTACCTCCCAATTGCTAAAATTAAAGGAGTGTGTCACCACACTTAGCTGGATCAACTCTTAAGGGATGGGGCCGTGACATTATGTTTTGGGACACTTAGAATGTCATGTCCCCACCCAAGGCCAGAGGGAAAACTCAAATTATCTTTCTCTGAACAAAAGCCCTGAAATCTCCATCATCCTTTTCACAAGGTATTTTAAATCCTATGGATTTAAATGCAATTTAGAGGTTTCCCTTTCTTCTGTTACCAGGGAAACAGGAGGTTGCATCTTTTCTTCAATGACCTTCACGCCAAATGTCTGCCTAAGACACCTGTCAGTCAATAGCAAGTGTGGTAGTTTGAATGTATGTCCCCCATAGACTCAAAAATTGTATTAAAGCTTGTAATTTGGATTTCCAGCCGCCTGGCTGGAAGAGGTGTCACTGGGGGCAGATCCTGGGGTCTAGCCCTAAGGTGTGTTTAGGAGTAGAACTGATTTCCAGCCTAAAGGTATGCAAAGCAGTTTGAGCCTGGGTCCCTGCTGCTTGCTGCTGGTTTTGTTAGTGTTACTTTTGGGGTCTGGTGGCTGATGGTGGTCTCTCTCTGCTTGGATACATAGAAGCAGCTTTTTCCACCATTGATGGACGTTCCCCTTGGATCTGTAGTGTGATGTAAACCCCTTCCTCCTATAAAGTGTGTCTAGTTGGGATGTCCATCCTAGCAACGTGAAGCTGACTCCTACAGCAAATTTATTATTCAGAGAGAGGAAGACCCAGTGTATGGGTATGCCAGGGCCTCTTGCAGCTGGAAAACTATGTATTACTTTGTGCATCTGGCTTTACATGAGTGCTAGGGAATTGAACGTGGGCCAGCAGGTTTTGCAAGCAAACACCTTTAACCATTGAACCATTTCCCCAGCCCCCCCCCAAAAAATTTTTTTTAATTAAGCGCTGAAATAAAAATTTAGGGCTGGAAAGATGGCTCATTAGTTCAGTCATTCGTCTGCAAAGCCTAACAGCCCAAGTTCAATTCCCCAGTTCCCACATAAAGCCAGATACACAAAATGAAACATGCATATGGTGTTCGTTTATATAAAGTGGCTAGAGTGCCCATTCTCTCTGTCTGTATCTCTCTTCTCTATCTCTCTCTGCTTGTACATAAATAAATAATTTTTTTTTTTTTTTTGGTTTTTCGAGGTAGGGTCTCGGTCTAGTCCAGGCTGACCTGGAATTCACTATGTAGTCTCAGGGTGGCCTTGAACTCACAGCAATTCTCCTACCTCTGCCTCCCAAGTGCTGGGATTAAAGGCATGTGCCACCACGCTCGGCTTTAAATAAATAAAATGTTTTTTTTTTAAAAAAAAAAAAAGAGAGAGAGAAAGAAAAGGTGAGGCAACTTAAGGTTAGCAGGGCCCCAGAAAGTAAAATAAAATTGGCTAAAAGTGAAAGTTATCCTTGATCTTGTTAGGGGGAAATCTTGTTTTTTTCCTTATCTCGCTCCTTTCTCCCCAAAAAAGATTACTCTTTTTTCTAGAACATTACATTCCTAGAATATTACCTCCCTCCCTGGAAACCTGATTAATATGTCTTTCTCAAGGAGTTCCCCTAAGAAGCTGGACACTTGGCATGGGGCCTGGACCGGCCAGCTCAATCCAGTGAATTCCCATAAGACTCCCGAAAGTCACCAGGTGACCTGACCTCTTGGGACCCTTCCCACTGGAGAGCTTTCTGCTTTACTTTTCTTAACAGAGTTCTTCCCATATCTGGGGACGCCTCCTGTTGTACAGGAGCTCTGCCTTCTTTCCTTCTCTCAAGCTCTAGAATATTCTGTAATAAAATATTTTCAAAGCCGGGCATGGTGATGCATGCCTTTAATCCCAGCTCTCAGGAGGCAGAGGTAGGAGGATCGCCGTGAGTTCGAGACCAGCCTGAGACTACAGAGTGAATTCCAGGTCAGCCTGGGCTAGAGTGAGACCCTACCTCAAAAAACCAAAAAAAAAAATATATATATATATATGTATATATATATGTGTATGTATGTATGTATGTATGTATATATATATATATATATATATATATATATATATTCAAATATTACTCTCTATGGCCTGTGTATTTCATTCTTCAAATTGATGAGACAAGAACCCAGAGGTCACAGAGTCATTGGAAGTTTTGTGTAACTGTGACCATCCAAGCCCAACCAAGAGCCAGGAATGGTTCTATCAATCTCAAAGACACCCCAAATTCCTGCATTAAAGACGTTAACTGGAAGGGGTAGGAGAGGGGGATAAGAGAAGGTAATGAGAGATGAGTATAATCAAATATATATATAAAATTTGTCAATAAATTATTTTTTAATTTTTTTTGTTTTGTTTTTGTTTTTCAAGGGTCTCTTTCGAGCTGGGGCTGACCTGGAATTCGCTATATAGTCTCAGGCTGGCCTCAAACTCACAGCAATCACCCTACCTCTGCCTCCCAAGTGCTGGGATGTACCACCATGCCAGCCTTTTTTTTCTTTTTTTTACTTTTTTAAGGTATTTATCCATTCTCTTATCGATGTATATTAAGTAATTTATTTTTATTTCTTTGGTTACTCAAGGTAGGGTCTTTCTCTGGCCCAGGCTGACCTGGAATTCACCATGTAGTCTCAGGGTAGCCTGGAACTCACAGCCATCCTTTTACTTCTACCTCCCTAGTGCTGGGATTAAAAAGGCATGCACCACCATGCCCAGCTTTTAAAATGTTTTTGACAACCTCCACACATGTAGACAATATACGATGTTCATAATGCTCTCCCACTACCCTCCCCTAACCTCTCCCAAATCCCCTCCATACTGAATCTTTTCTCTTTCCAACTAGTTTTCCCTGCCCTTCTCCTCCCTCTCCTCCTTCTTGTTGCTCTTATTTCTGTTTTTGAGGTACAGTCTTACTCAAATCCTGGCTGACCTCACAGAACTCACTCTGTAGTCACAGGCTGGCCTCGAACTCACAGTGATCCTCCTACCTTTGCCTACCCAGTGCTGGGATCAAAGGTGTGAGCTACCACGCCCAGCTCCTCTGTTCAATTTGTATGTCATTATCCCCCCCCCCCATTATGCAGGTTTTATGTAGGAAATATCAGCCACTGTGAGCTCATGAGTGTCATGGCCACTGGAAGACAGTGTTACAAAGCACTTCTTCCCTTCCTTTGGCTCTTACATTCTTTTCACACCTCTTCCTGAATGGTCCCTGAGCCTTGGAGGGTGTGATAGAGATGTTTTATCTAGTGTTGATCACCCCATTATCTCTTCTCAGCACTTTGGTGAGTTATGAGCCACCCCAATTGTCACCCCCATCTGAAAAGAGAAGATCCTCTAACCAAAAGTAAGAGAGTAGCATTACTATATGGGCATAAACATAAGTATTTAGAGGGCAGTTTGATGGGCATAGTATATCCATTTAGCCAGACAACAGTAAGTTTCCTCCCTAGGCCTTATGACCTTCCCAGGCAAAGGCTTTTGATTAGATTTTAGTACCAGGCATGAGCTCTCTCCCTTGGAGTGGGCCTCAAATCTAATCAGAGAACAGTTGTTTTCCCCAGTTGGTACATTTGGTCTGGATGGGGAATCTAGGTGATTACACTTTACTATGAGTTAGAAACATCAAAAGGGTTCAGGTCTTTCCTTATCTCTGTCCCCTTAGGGAGTCCTGCCATTCCCTTCTGAGAAGGCCCTTCCTGGAGAATTAAGATTTCTGGGAAGATTACCCTCTTCGAGAAATCCTGACCTCAGACACAGGTATCAGAACTCTGGTAAACCACATGCCCATCCATGGGGCTCATAAAAAACCCCAACCTTGAGCCTTCAGGTAAGCTTTGCAAACCCCCTCTTGCCTCCTTGGGCAAGAACTCTGTCTGCTTTCCTTCCCTTAAGCTGCCTTCTCTTCTCTCTCCTAAAGCCCTAAGGTATAACAAGATCTTTCTGAACCTTATCCTCTGGTCTGTGGATTTCATTCCTCAAATTCATAAGACAAGAATCCAGAAGCACCCTAATATTATTGGTGCATTGGCATATCATATTGGCATATTGGTGAGGAACTCCAAAATTCCTGTATTACTATCATCCCCTCCAACTCCCAGGGAAGAAGTGGCAGAAAGCACGTAAGAACCAAAGGAGGAGAGGAGTGCTTATAATACCATCTTCTAGACATAGTGGTGGTGGCATTTATGACCTCATACAGAAGACCTGCTCACTGGAAAGGAAAAAAGATGATGACATAAAAATAGACCAGAGAATCAGCAGGGCATGGTGGCGCACACCTTTAATCCCAGCACTCAGGAGGCAGAGGTAGGAGGATCGCCATGAGTTCAAGGCCGCCCTGAGACTACAGAGTGAATTCCAGGTCAGCCTGGGCTAAACTGAGACCCTACCTCAAAAAACCAAAAAATAAAAGTAAAAAATAAAAAAAATAGACCAGAGAGGGGATGGGGAACAAAGATGGTGGTGGGAGGGGATTACGATCATGGTATATTGTTTATATGTATGGAGGTTGTCAATTTTAAAGTTTTTAAAAGATGGTTTCAAAATAGAAATAAATTTTGAAGAAAGGGCTAGGGATATAGCTCAGCAGGGCTAGAAATTCAATTCCCAGTACCACAGAAAGGAAGAGAGAGAGGAGGGGGGAGGGAGGAGAGGGAGCCCAAAGTCCCTAAATCCTACTTCTCTAAAAGTCTCAAAATACCATCTTCTACTAAAAGCAACCAGAATTCCTAGGAAAAATTGTTGATTCAAGTTCTGGGGTAGATAGTGTACAAGATGAAGCCAAAGCACCTTATCATATTAGCTAGCCCATCTGAAGAGGGTCTCACTGACCAAAGACGAGCAGTACTGAATCAGGCAAGCACAAGGGGTAATTTAGCCACCATGGACTCTGCTTGGCTTGATCGACAAACACAGCCTGCTCCTAAGCAATGCACATAGCAACCTGTAGGGAACCTGGGACCCCCACCTGCACTGAGCTGCACGTACACCCTACTCCAACGAACTAGTTTTTGCTTGCCCTAAGTGACCATTCTTCATGATCAGTACCCATTGAAATATTGTCGTAGGGTAGATCCAGGATCAGAACAGCATGGGACCTTCAAGCCTAGACTGGATTCAGGGTGCATACACAGTAAGGCAAACTGTCCTCTAAGTGAACTTTTAGAGAGAAACCCCTATTTACCATCTTTTGCCTGTGTATAAACTGGTCTACATGATTAAATCTGATGCACCATGGGAAGGAATATGCATAGTAGAGAAAACATGATATAACCCAAACCTGTCAGTCAAGCCATAGGACCACCCAAACTACACCCTTAACAGACTATCTGTCCTAGTCAGCCACAGGCCACTGGAATAAATCTTCAGAATTTCCTTCCTGCACTGCCCACACAGGAAAGGATGTTTACTTCTAGCTCCTTTGAGCTTCTTTACATCTTGTCCCTTGCTGAGAGGCTGCCTTCCTTAAACATCCTCAAAGACCTACCCAAGATTACTTGAAAGGTCAAGTTGACAACAAAACTTAACCATCACACTATCCATCCTCCTCTAAAATAATCCTATAAAGAGAAGCCCCAGATGACTTCCTGGAGCCACTGAGTACTCTCCACCTGAGTGCCCTGCCACCACTTTGGCAATGTATGCAAATCTTTACTATCACGTTGATCTTAGTATTAAGTGTCTTTCAACATAACGACTTGTGTGTACCTTTCTTTGAGTAAGACCCCAATACCTGGGAACATCCAGAGACCATGGGTAATATCATTAGTTCCTTGTTGCAACTGGAAAGAATTATCACAAATTTTGTGGTTGAAAATGATAGCAATTAGGAGCAAGGTAATTTTGTGTGTGGCGGGGGGGGGGGTAAATTTAGGGACACAGGCCCAAAAGAACATAGATGTGGACCTGCCCTGGCAAGACCAAAAGGGAACACTAGTTTGACTCAAGATGCTGACAAGGCACAGCTTCCACCTTACGACAAACTTTTCCCCTCGTGGTGGGCTCTTTCTGAGTCTGCACTCTCCTCCTTGGCTCACCAGCCAATCAAGGTCCCCAATGTACATATGAACTTGACAATGAGGCCCATCCCAATTGGATGCCTGACTTAACATCTCTAAGGTGATAAGAAAACCTGAACCAATTCAATATGTGGATTTTTCCTCTTAGGACCCCTCCCTGCTTGGAAGGTTTTCTGTTTTCACTCCCTCTTATTTCTACATAAATCATTCATAACCTTCCTTGTCCTCATGTCATTTGAGACTACCCTGAGACTACAGAGTGAATTACAGCTCAGCTTGGGCTAGAGCAAGACTGGCATGGTGGTGCATGCCTTTAATCCAGCACTCAGGAGGCTCTTCATTCTAGGCCACCCTGAGACTGCATAGTGAGTTCCAGGTCAGCCTGGGCTAGAGTGAGACCCGGCCTGGGGTGGGGGGGCAGGGAAGGCTGAGATTGCTCAGTGGTTAAAGGCACTTGCTTGCAAAGCCTGCTGGCTGGGTTTGATTCCCCAATACCTATTATGTTGCAGTCAGTTTCTCATTGCTGGCAGAAAGAACCCAACCAAAAGTAGCTGGTAGAGGAAAGAGTTTATTTTGGCTTTAGACTCCAGAGGAAATTCCATGGCAGGGAAAATGATGGCACAAGCAGAGGCTGGACATCACTTCCTGGGCCAACATCAGGTGGACAACAGCAGCAGGAGTGTGTGCCAAACACTGACAAGGGGAAGCTGGTTATAACCCCCATAAGCCTGCCCCCAACAACACACCAACAAGGTTCCAATTCTCAAATTGCTATCAGCTGGGGGGTCAAGCACTCAGAACACAAGTTTATGACCAACACGTGTAAAGAACAAAGTGTCGGGCACATACATTTGGAGTCTGGTTTGCAGTGGCAAGATGCCCTGGCACACTCATGTGTTTTCTTAGAAAAATAAAAACTATTTTAAAAAATTAAGTACAACCCTTGAACCTCTTCTTCTAACCACCTCACCATCTTTTTTTCTCCCAATCCCATTTTCTGATCTGCCTTTTTTTTTTTTTTTTGAAGTAGCGTCTTACTCTGACCTGGAAATCACTATGTAGTCTCAGAGGAGCCTGGAGTTCACGGCAATCCTACCTCTGCCTCCCTAGTACTGGAATCAAAGGCGTGTACCACCTCACCCAACCATCTGCGTCTTCTTACAAGGACCCTTGTAATTGCAACAGACCCATCTGGATAACCCAGGCTATCCCAACTCCAAATACTTAATCCCATTTTATCTGGACAGCATTGGTAGTTCAGTGTTGGAATGCTTGTTTCCCATTACATCTATAATAATATAATATAATATAATATAATATAATATAATATAATATAATATAATATAATATAATATAATATAATAAATACATGTTGTTACATATGGTAACTTTCACATTTTCTGGTGATTTAGGGCATGAGCATGCTTCTGTGCCATGATTTAGTCTATCCGTATGATAGTATACTTTAAAATAAATACTATCTCAATAACCAAAGTGCACCAAGTACATTTAAGTGTATCACATACTTTCATCGGCTGGTGCTCTCACTGGAGGGGTCTTCTGTGATGGGATGTCTAGGTTCTTTGTCTCTCTACCGAAGGACTCCAGCAAGCACACAGCTCAAGAGCCCTGTTTTCAGGATTCAAGGGCTTTGAAATTACAACGGAAGGGAGGATGTGGTCTTACTGTGCCTGATCTAACTTACTCCATTTGGGGTGAGGACTGCTAAGTGCTCTACAACTGAGCTACATTCCCAGCCTGTTAATCCATATTGGGTAAAGCAGTGGCTTTCGGGCTTACTTCATTTTGAAAGTAGTATTTGGCTCCATTTTGCTTGTGAATACAGAATGAATCTGCATTTTGCTGGGCACATAGACAGCACCACCTGTCCAACTCCAACCAGGAAGCACAAATAACTTAATCCTAAATGAAAAAAGTATCAGTTATAAAAGTAGATTTGGAAGATATGAACACATAGGAATATTAAAATTATATCAGGCTGGGCATGAAGGGGCATTCCTGTGATCCAAGTACTTGGGAAGCAGAGGCAGGATCAGAATTTAATATCAGCTTCTGCTATACTGAGTTTGAGGCCAGCTTGGATTTTTTTGAGACCATGTTTTAAAACAAGAAAAAACAGGTTGCAGAACACAGAAGACCTACAAAGACCCCATAAAAGAAGACAAGGATGAAAGGGGGAAAAAAAAAGGGAAGGAGAAAGGGAAAGAGGGAGGGAGGAAAACAAAGAGCCAGGTGTGGTGGCGCACAGCTTTAATCCCAGCACTCAGGAGGCAGAGGTAGGAGGATCTCCATGATGTTGTGGCCCCCCTGAGACTACATAATGAATTCCACGTCAGCCAGGACTAGTGTGAGACCCTATCTCAAAATGCAAACAAAGAAAGAAACAAAAAGGACCAGGAGACTATTGGTAGGAGGACAGAGGGGAAGAATGGAGCTGGCGAGAAAAGGGAGATGACTATCAACTAAAACCAATTTTTTGTTTTAATGCCAGAATGAATACCCAAGTCGATGTATGCCAACTGAGAAATAACAAAAGGATACCTAACACCACATTGGCAACTTCTCCACCTCCACTGTCTGTTATCTCATTACCGTGTGTGTGTGTGTGTGTGTGTGTGTGTGTGTGTGTGTGTGTGTGTGTGAGGCAGAGCTCTAGGTTGTTCCCAGGACTTCCTTCAGCTCAGCTCACTCACTGTTGCAGCCCATGGTCTATGCCATTTGTCCATCCAGAACCTCTGCAGCTCAACTGACCCCTGCTACCATGAGGCTCTATGCCTCCCTCAGGTCTCCAACTGGGCTTAATACCTTATAACCCCTTCAGTGGTTCTGCACCTGCATCAGCTTGCTGTCTCTGCCTCTAAGGCCTTGTGGTAGTTTGAATGAAATGTCCCCCATAGCCTCATGTGATTCAAATACTTCATCCCCAGCTACTGACAACTTGGGAAAGTTGTGGAGCCTTGCTGGAAGAGGTGTACTGCTGGAGTACTTTAAGGTTTATTAGTCCAGCCCACTTGAGGATCACAGCTACCTCACTCTATTTCCTTCCTGGTGCTGTGGAGATGTCAGGTTTCCTGCTCAGGCCTGTCATGCTTTCCCCACTATGATGAAACTGCCTCTCAAAACTCCCTTTCCACAAGCTGTTTCTGGTCAGATGTTTTATTCCAGCAACAAAAGGTAACTACAACAGGCCTTTGAACTGTCAGCCTCCTTTACTATTTTGAAGCTATTCTATAACCTACATATGTATAGATGACCGACATAATTACTGCGTGACTTGAGAACATTACTAATTACGATTAGAATAAAACAATCTGTACTTGCCAGTGACTAGCTACCAAGAGGAATCAGTATTACTTGGTAAATTGCAGCCAGAGAAATAATGGAGCTTGTGAATTTGTTGGTCATTAACTCTAACATTGTGGAAAGACAGTGTCCAACTGTATTCCTGGCACACCCTGCTCACAACAGTCCACTGAAGTAAGTGCTGACCCTTCATAAGTCCCAGTCTCACTCCAGACCATGCCCTTTTCCATTTGGTGTTCCTCCACCGCCACTCAACAAGCTGTCTTTTTTTTAATGATTTCACTTTTATATATACATATACACACATATATATGTACATGTATATATTTTTTAACTTTTATATTTTTATCTGCAAGCAAAGAGAGCGAGCGAGCAAGCGAGCGAGAATGTGTCAAGTCCTCTTGTCATGGTAAACAAACCCCAGACACATGTGTATCTGGCCTTATGTGGGACTCAAACCATCAAGCTTTGCAAGCAAGCACTTTTAACCACTGAGCCATCTCCTCAGCCCCAACAAATCCTTTTGAATTACTGTAAGATAATAAATACATTTTTCATAGGTAACACATAACCATATGAATACAGAACATTTAAAAATTTTGGCTGGGCATGGTGGCACACACCTTTAATCCCAGCACTCAAGAGACAAGAGGTAGGAAGATTCTGAGTTCAAGACCAGCATGGGACTACAGTGTGTTCCAGGTTAGCCTGGGCTAGAGTGAGACCCTAGCTCAAAAAACTAAAAATAAATAAATTTTTGTTATTTCAAGCATATTTTATTACAAGATTATCTGAAAATTAACTAGAACTCTACTTAATAGTTTCAATTTTTTGTTTTAAGACAAGGTCTCACGTCCAGGCTGGTCTCAAACTCAGTATGTAGTCAAGGATGACCTTGAGTTTCTGTTGCTCCTGACTGCTGGGATTATAGGCTTTAGGCAAGCACCACTATGCACAACCTACTGCACTGGGAACCTAACTCAAGGCCTTGTACATGCTAGAAAAGTACTCTACCAATCAAACTACATCCCGAGCCCTCAAATTATTTTCAGCAATCACTCATTAATACAAAAGTAAAAGCAATCTTATTACAACACTGATATATACATCACATTTAAGCACAAAGAACATCATTTCTCCTCCTCATGCTGCTTCTTTTCCCTGTCTTCTTCTACATCAAATATGAATGGTTTGTCATAACCCATTAGATGGTCATAGTCCTCAGGGTTTGGAAAGAGCCCTGGATTCACTAACAGTGATTTTGTTTTAGCATAGAATGTGGTAAACATATGGGTGCTGTCTGGAATCTTCACGTCGTTCTGGTGAAACACAGTACTGGTTTCTGAGAGCACAACATTGTAAGTGACGGCTCTGTACATGTCAGTTGTGGGTTCATGGTACAAGCGGATGACGTAACCTTTTGTGAGAAAGTGAAGCAGTGTGGGTGTGATCACCGTGAAGCTTCCAATGATGCCATAAAACAAGATCTGCAAAGGCAGACTTCCAAATGAAACATTACTTTGGGAAAAAATGTATGGTAAGAAGGCAAGACTGATCACACTTGTAGAATAAGAGAAACATTTCACACCTAAATGGAAGAAAAAGAATAGAATTAGTACTCAAGTTTTATAAAATCAATCTATCCCAATTTTCTCCCTGTCTTCTTCCTGTGTCATTATGGTTCAAATGTGAAATGTTCCAGTCTCATGTTGAACACCTGGTCCCAGCATGGACCATGGGTTGTTCGGAAACTAGGAAGTAGACCCTAGCTGCAGGAAGTAGTGGGGAGGGGTATTTTATCCTGGTGCCTAGTGTCTTTCTCTATTTCCTGTCACCCACAAAGTACAAAAGCTTCTGTCACACACGCCCACCATCATGATGTTCTTCTGCCCAAGAATATGGGGCCAGGAGGCCATGGACTGAACCATCTGAAACTGTGACCCTAAGTCTAGCTTTTCTCTTTGAAGCTGTTCTCTAGGGTATTTGGTCTTGGTGATAAGAAAACTAATATAATCAAACATCACTTAACTTCTATTAAGTGATGTCTGATTATATCAGCAGTTAAGGCACTTGCCTACTAAAAGCCTAATAAGTTTAGTGACCCAGGCTTGATTCCCCCCAATGTAAAGCCAGATGCACAAAGTGACACATGTATCTGGAGTTCATTTGCAGCGGCTGGAGACGCTGGTGCATCAGTTCTCCCCATCTCTCTTCTATCTCTTTCTGCTTACAAATAAATGAATAAATTCATTTAAAAAATATAGGTAAGGCAGGAGAATCACAAGTCTGAAGCCAAGCTGGGCCTGTGTAGCAAGACCCTGCTTAAAAAAGGCAATAAAAGCCGGGTGTGGTGGCGCATGCCTTTAATCCCAGCACTCAGGAGGCAGAGGTAGGAGGATCATCATGAGTTCAAGGCCACCCTGAGACTACATAGTGAATTCCAGGTCAGCCTGGGCTAGAGTGAGACCCTACCTCAAAACACAATAATAATAATAATAATAATAATAATAATAATAATAATAATAAATGTCTACTGCAAATTCCAAGATAATCAGAACAAACAGCCTGAACATACAGCTATAAGATCACCAAATCATAACACAGCCTTTAGACATCTTTTGTGTGTTTGTCTTTTTTCAAGGCAGGGTCTCACTTTAGTCCAGGCTGATCTTGAACTCATCATAGCAATCCTTCAACCTCAGCCTCCTGAGTACTGGCAGTAAAGAAGGGAACCACCATGCCCAACTTTGACATGTTTTGTTTTTTGTTTTGGTTTCTGTGTTTGTTTGTTTTACCATATAGGGTCTCACTCTAGCCCGAGCTGACCTGGAACTCACTTTACAGTCCCAGGCTGGCCTCAAACTCACAGCAATTCTCCTACCTCTGCTGGGACTAAAGGAGTGTGTCACCATACCCAGCTCCCACCAATATTTTTGAAAATTAATTTATTTGCAAGCAGAGAAAGAGAGAGAAAGGATTGGTGCACCAGGGCCCATGGATACGGCAAACGAACTCCAGATGCATGCACGGGCTTTATGTAGGTACTGGAGAATCTAACCCAAGACATTAGATATTGCAGGCAAACACCATAACTGCTGAGCCATCTCTCCAGCCCCTAATGTTTTTTTTTGTTTTGTTTTGTTTTTTCCAGGTAAGGTCTTGCTCTAGCTCAGGCTGAGCTGGACTTATGTAGTCTTAGGCTGGCCTCAAACTCATGGCAATCCTCCTACCTCTGCCTCCTGAGTGCTGGGATTAATGGTGTGTACCACCATGCATGGCTTAAAATATTTTTATTTATTTACAAGCAGAGAGAGAGGAAGATAAGAAAAGAGTGTGTGAGTGCACCAGGTTCTCTAGCCACTGCAAACGAAGTCCAGATACATGTGCCGCTTTGCACATCTGGCTTTATGTGGGTACTGGGGAATAGAAACCAGGTAATTACGCTATGCAGGACAGTGCCTTAGAACCATCTCTCTAGCCTAATAGTTTTTAATGTAGATTACATTTTGAAGTGATACCTCTTTTTCAAATCTCCTAAAATGTAAGTAATAAATTTTTTAAAATACTTTTTATGGGCTGGAAATGGCTCAGAGGGTAAAGGCACTTGCTTATAAAGCCTGATGGCCCAGGTTCAATCCCCCAGTAGCAATGTAAAACCAGATGCGCCAAAGTGGTACATCAGGAGTTGGTGTCTATTCTCTGGTGGCACACACCTTTAATCCCAACACTTGGGAAACAGAGGATTCAAGGCCAGCCTGGGAATACACAGTGGGTAGGAAAAAAATTAGTAAACATCCTCACTTCTGATTACCCACCAAATACTGCACGGGCCAGATTCCCAGTATAAATTAGCCTTCCATCTTCTGGTTTGTCAAGTTGTGTGTGTAGGCTTTGAAGAACACATCTTTCCCAACAAATAGGTACCTATTAAAATAACAGATCATTATGAATACACAGGTAATTTGCATGATGGACTTTTTTTTTTTTTTTTTTTTTGGTTTTTCAAGGTAGGGTCTCACTCTAGCCCAGGGTGACCTCGAACTCATGGCAATCCTCCTACCTCGGCCTCCTGAGCGCTAAAATTAAAGGTGTGTGCCACCATGCCTGGCTGCATCCATTCTCTCTCTTTCTCCCTCTCTTCCAGATAATAAAAACAATAAAATATATATAATAAAGAATAGAACTTGTCATGAGGTGAAAAGGACTTTCTCAAATAATCCAGAGCTAAAGAAATTAATAGAATGGCACTAACGATGGTCAAATCTCAAATGTGTTGAGTCGAAGTTTAAGTTTCTATCTCAGATTTTTTTTTTTTTAGATCTAGTGTTGTGGTAGAAATCTGACAAGAGAAACCAGATACAGATGGTGCTCTAAAGCACAAGTCTATTGTGCAAAGCTTTACCAGGGGGACAGCACGACCTTGAGTCTCCTCCCAATCTATGTAGCTGCACCATTTGTTATCTGGTTAGTGCAAAACTCCCCTGAGCTTCTGCAATTTCTGCTTGTAGCCCAGACGTTTAACCCACTAGTAATGTGAAGAATTAAGGTGATGTCAAACGGCCTGCCATACTAAGCCAGAGTGCATGCCTTTAATCCCAGCACGTGGGAGGCAGAGGTAGAAGGATGGATGTGAGTTCCAGGCAGCCTGAGACGACAAAGCGAGTTCCGGGTCAACTTGAGCCAGAGTAAGATCCTACTTTGATAAAAAAAAAAAAAAAAATAGAGCTGGAGAGATGGCTCAAGCAGTTAAGGCACTTGCCTGCAAAGCCTAAAGAACCAGGTTCGATTCCCCAGTACCCAAGTAAAGCCAGATGCACAAAGTGGCGCATGCATCTGGAGTTTGTTTGCACTGGCTGGAGGCCCTGGTGTGTCCATTCTCTCTTATCTCTTCTATCTTTCTCTCTCTCTGAATTCCAGGTCAGTCTGAGCTAGAGCAAGAAAAACCAAAAAAATAATGAACGAACCAACGAATGAATAAATAAAAACAAAACCTGAGCAAAATCGGGTTATCTGAGTTCGTTCCCTCCGTGTCCAGGTGCAATCTACTGAGCAGCTCCAGGGAAGAGAGGAACCCCTGTGGCTGACGGCCCAAGGCGAGCTCCTCCGCCCGCCCGACCGGCCGGCCCACCGCCCCGCAGCCCGGCCCACCTGCGCTCGCTGGGGACGCCGCGGCAAGGGCGCGGCTCGCAGACGCCCCCGGCTCCCGCCGCCCAGCAGCCCCGAGAGCCCGGCCGTCCCGGGGCTTCGGAGAGCGGCGGCCGCCCGCCACGCGGCCCTCTTCCCTCCGGAGGCCTGCAGCAGCAGCAGCAGCATCGCGGCGGCGACAGTCAAGGGCGGCGGGACCAGGCGCCGGCGTGGCCCCGCCCCCAGTGCAGCGTGCCCGCCAGCCCTGCGTGGCCCCGCCCCAGCCCAGCGTGCCCCCCCAGCCCTGCGTGGCCCCGCCCCAGCCCAGAGTGGCCCCGCCCCCATTGCAGCGTGCCCGCCAGCCCTGCGTGACCCCACCCCAGCCCTGCGTGGCCCCGCCCCCAGCCCTGCGTGATCCCGCCCCAACCCTGCGTGGCCCCGCATGTCCCCCGTCCGGCCGCAGATGTCCCCAGCCCAGGCCCCGCGCCCTCCTTCCGTTTAATTCTTTATTCTTATCAACGTCATTTTCTAGGTCCTAGAAGTTGTTTTCTTTAATATTTATTTTTTCTTTAATGAAACTTAAGGTAAGCTGGGCGTGGTGGTTCATGCCGTTAATGCCAGCATTCAGTAAGTCTTGAGGTAGGAGAATGGCCATGAGTTCAAGGCCTGACTGGGATACAGAAATCCGGTTCAACGAGAACTGGAATAGGCGTGGTGGCGCCTGCCATTAACCCCAGCACTGGGGAGGTAGAGGTAGGAGGACCTCCATGAGTTTGAGAACACCCTGAGACTGCAGAGTGAGTTCCAGGTTACCCTGGGCTAGAGACCCTACCTCGGAAAAACAAGACAGTAAATAAATAAATAACTTTTTGTTTTAGAAAACAAGGGCTAGAGCCCCCCCTCAGCAACAACACACAAAGGGGAAAAACTGGCTACCTCTGGTGCAGTTCATAACCCCATACCCTATGGACAGATCCAGTATGGTACCAAGGAGGGACCTCAGTGGGCAGGGGACAGAGGAGGGAAATGAGGGCACCACCACAAGATTTGCTCATACAATGTATATAATTATTCATAATAAAGATATTAATTTAAAAAGGAATCTGGGCTAGAGAAATGACTCAGTGGTTAAGGCACTGGCCTGCAAAGCCTAATGAACTGGGTTCAATTCCCCAAAACCCATGTAAAGCCAGATGCACAAGGTGGCGCATGTGTCTGGACTTTGTTTTCAGTGATTAGAAAGCCTGCCCATCCTTGTTTTATTTATATCTGTCTCTGTCTTTCACTTTCAAGTAAATAAGTAATTGAAAAAAAAATTTTTTTAAACTAAATCCAGCCGGGCGTGGTGGTGAAAATTTTTAATCCCAGCTCTCAGGAGGCACAGGTAGGAAGATATCCATGAGTTTGAGGCCAGTCTGAGACTACAGAGTGAATTCCAGGTCTGCCTGGGCTAAAGCAAGACCCTACCTCGAAAAACAAACAAAACCTAAATTCCTGTTTGATGGCACATCACATTAATCCCAGCACTCAAATAGTAGGATCACTGAGAATTTAAGTCTGCCTGGGGCTACAGAGTGAGTTCCAGGTCAGCCTGGGTTAGAATGTAACCCTGCCTCAGAAAAATAAATAAATAAATAAATAAATAAATAAATAAATAAATAAGCTAAGACGTAGGGATCTAGGGTGATCTGACACCCTCAAATGACAACTGTTAGACTTCTTCCTAGTGCCCTGGCTGTTTTGAGCAAGGACTGCTAAACCAACCACACTGCTCTGAATGCCAGCCTGAATTCCTGGAAAGATGTGTATGACAACTCCGACTGCTAGCCACCAAGGCAGAAGTCTGACTCAGGAAAGCATTATCCCAGTCAAACTAGGGGTTCTATTTATTTATTTATTTTGTTATTTACTTTGGCCATCCAAAGCTTCAGTGAGTCTAGCCCTGTCATGTTACTTTCAAGAGGAGCGAACAAATTCAGTCTAATATGATTGAGTGGGGGTTCTACTTAGTATTAGGGTGCTTGCCAACTATGCATGAGGCCATAAATTCAATCCCCAGCACCACCAAATAAACGAATGAATGATTATTGCAAACACCTCAGCAATTCCAAAAACTGTCTACTTCTTTTGGTGTGGGGTAGATTTCTAAAGAGACTAAAGAGATAGTGCTTTGTGAACAACTTAATATTCTTAGTGCAATCATCTTATTGTTTTGTAGTGCTGGTGAGCATACCCCGGGCTTGGAGCGTGTTTAGGTAGGTATTCCATGGATAGGAGGGCTCGACCCCCACCCTTTTGCTTACTTTTAAAAACTCTTCAGTTTAGCTTTTTGCTTTTTTTTTTTTTTTTTTTTGGTTTTTCGAGGTAGGGTCTCGCTCTAGTCCAGGCTGACCACTATGTAGTCTCAGGGTGGCCTCGAACTCACAGCAATCCTCCTACCTCTGCCTCCCAAGTGCTGGGATTAAAGGCGTGGGCCACCACCCCAGCCTAGTGCCACTTTTTGTGCCAGATTTATGTGGGTGGCTGGGAACTGAACTTTAGAGAGCAGGCTTTTAACTACTGAGCCATTGTCCCAGCACTTCAAAGTTTCTAAATAGCTAAGATTAGATCACGTTTTAAAAACTGTGCTATAGAATTTTTTTATGACTAAACGGATTTTAAAAATATACATATTTTAAGCCGGGCGTGGTTTAGGTGGCGCACGCCTTTAATCCCAGCACTCAGGAGGCAGAGGTAGGAGGATCACCATGAGTTCAAGGCCAGCCTGAGACTACAGAGTGAATTCCAGATCAGCCTGGACTAGAGGGAGACCCTACCTTGAAAAACCAAAAAAAAAAAAAAAAAAAAAAAAAGACTATCATTTATTTGCCAAATCAACTAGAACAGCCTTTCAAGTCAAGTGCCTTAACCTCTGAGCCATCTCTCCAGCCCATACAACAGCCTTTCAAAAAGCCAGACATGGGGACACACACCTGTAATTTCAGTCCCGGGAGGCTGAGGCAGGAGGATTGCCGAGAGTTTGAAGCGCTGACTACTTCGCAGTTGCAGCCAGACCTATTTAGCGAGATTGTCTCAAAACGTCAAAAGCAAACAAAAAGAGCCTTTCTGCAAAGTTCAGCAGGCTTTCCCTGGGGGGCCTCCGCTTAGCAGCGCCGGGCTGGGAGCCCCATGGCTCCCGGGAGCCCGCCGGGAACACGGCCAGGGAACGCGACCGACCGCAGCGGGGGCGGAGGCGGGGAGGGCGACCGGGGACGCAGGCTGTCGGGCCACACAGACCTGGGCCGGGAAGAGAGGGTGAGGCAGGTGCCCGGCGCCCTCGTTGAGCACAGAGGGCAGGACGCTGCTCCATGAGGAGCGCGGCCTTGGGTTCCAAAGAAACCGCCTACAAAACCTGAGTCTTCCCTCGGTCACCTCCCGCCTCCAGGTTAGCTCGAAATGACAAGCCCCGAAACACCTCTAACGCCCGCCAAGGATCGGATCTCTTGGAACCGGAAACCACAAGTCCCAGGATGCTGCGCTACTTTGGGCCCAACCCAACTGTCAGAGAAACTACAAATCCCAGAATGCATCGCTATCTCAGCGTCCCAGCTTTCCTCGGCAGCGATTGGATGCGGTCGGCAGTGGAATTAGGAGAAGACGTCGAATCTGATTGGTTAAAATTGGCTAGCGGCGTCTCTACGGCTGGCCCGTGTTCCGGGGAAGGGAGGGAACGCTACGACGCACTTCCTTCGGACGGAAGTGGGAAGCCGACCGCGTCCCGCCTCGCCAGGTGCCGAGCTCCCGCGCGCTGCAGGCCGCGGCCCTGACCCGGCGGAAGTAGTTCCCTCCGGTGCCCCGGAACTCCCTGGGGTAGGCGGCTGGGGGTGGGGGGGCGGCCCTGAGCAGGGGCTGTGGCGGTGCGCGGGGACACGGCTGCGGCGGCTACGGGGCTGACGAGTGAGTGCGGGGCTGCTGGGAGCCGGGCCCCGCGGGGGTTAGCGCGGACCGCTAGGCGGGCTGGGGCTGGGCGCGCCCGCCCGCCATGCTGCTGGTCACGGCCGCCGGGGCGGGGACGGAGCGGAAGCGCCGCGCGCGGCTCCGGGCTCGGGGCGCCCGGCGGGGGAGGGGCTCGGGGCGCCCGGGACGCGGCCTCGCCCGGTGGGTCGGGCGCTCGTGCGTCCCCTCCCGGTTTTGTCTGCCTGGAGGCATCTGGTGTCGGGTACGGTGCCCGTTGGATTTTACTCGCGTCGGTGCGGTGTCTGTCGAGTTCGCGGTCACCCCAACTCCGGTGTGTCTTGAGTGTAGAACTGCTTGTTTCTGCACCCCGAAATCAATACTCCGTTTTCGGATCGCCGAGTTTGCCTTTTCTTCTCCGAATAGTTACTTTTCGGTTAAGTGATCTAAGACGGTAAATATCTGATCTCATTTACAGTACAGTATGATTCATATTGTTGCAAAACTGCAGTTCACGGGTGATTCGTTCTTCCTGGAGATACAGTGTGAGGAAACTGCCGTGGTTGCCCCCATCGTGGATACCTGGTTTTTATCCGTGGTCATAATCTGAAATTCATGTTTGCTTACTAATTTTTCAAGGTGCTAGGATTAAGCTAGGGCCTCGCCTGTGCTATGCAAGCACTCTGCCACTGAGCTATTGCCCCAGTGCTCAATTTATAAATGGCTTCTTTTTTGTTTCTCTAAGTAGGATGTCACTCTGTAGTCCCAGGCTGGCCTCAAAGTCAGCAATCCTCCTACATCTGCTGGGATTAAAGGCTTGGTCCACAATGCCTGGCCTATAAATGACTATATACATATTATATATATATATATGTGTGTGTGTGTGTATATATACACACACACATATATATATATACACATATACATATATTTATATATATATTGCCAGACTGGGACTATATAGCTCCATGTAGTGTTTGCCTTATATGCAATAGGCCTTAAGTCCCCAGCACCACACACAAATGTTGGCTGTTATCTAATAATTAACATTCCAAAAAATACACATGAACATGTATGTATGTATTTCAGATGTGAGATTCGGTTTCATGACTAGATGATAATTCTGCAGTATAACTAGGCAGTGGCATACACCTAGAACTTATAGTGACTTCTATAAAGTTTCGTTTTTCTTTCTTTTTTTTTTTTTGCAAGCAAAGAGAAAGAAGAGGGACAGAGAGAATGGGTGATCGACCAGGCCTCCAGCCACTGCAGAGGAACTCCATCCAGATGCATGTGCCACTTTGTGCATCTGGCTTTATATGGGTACTGAGGAACCAAACCCAGGACTTTAGGCTTTGCAGGCAATAGCCTTAATCACTGAGCCATCTCTCTGGCCCTAAAGTTCTTTTTAAAACTTGTTGAGGCCGGGCGTGGTGGCGCACGCCTTTAATCCCAGCACTCGGGAGGCAGAGGTAGGAGGATTGCCGTGAGTTCAAGGCCAACCTGAGACTACAGAGTGAATTCCAGGTCAGCCTGGGCTAGAGTGAGACCCTACCTCAAAAAAAAAAAAAAAAAAAAAAAAACTTGTTGAAATCTTCTGAAATACTTGTGGGTGGGTGGGTGTTTTTTGTTTAGTTTTTGCAGATTTTCCTGTACTGGTTTGTTTTTTGTTTTTGGAGGTAGTATTGCTCTAGCTCAGGCTGATCTGGAATTCACTATGTAATCTCAAACTGGCCTCCAACTCACAGCAATCCTACCTCTCCCTCCCTAGTGCTGGGATTAAAGGCATATGACAACTCACCTGGCAAGGAGATTTTTTTTTTTTTTTGAGAGAAGAGAGAATATTGGGGAGTCGGGTCTCTTACCACTGCAAATGAACTTCATATGTATGTGCCACTTTGTGCATCTGGCTTTATGAAGGTACTGGAGATTTGAACCCAAGACAGCAGGCTTTGTAAGCACCTTTAACTGCTGAGCTTTCTTCCCAGTCTAAAAAGAGGAGATTTAAAGGAAGACCACAGTAACTGCAGATGCAGAGGTCTTGAAGTGTTTTTGGAATTGTGGGGAAAGAGTGGTGGAAAATGAGATTAGGGTAGTTAGCTGAAAGTAAATTAAAGTACTCCTATCTGAAATTGAGGGGTTTGTGGGATAGGGTGATGTTCAGTGCATGCTGGAAGTGAGAATACAAGCTCAAGCATTAGGGAGCTTTTGTAGTAATTCATCACTTGGATGTTAGCGAGGAGTCTGATTTGGGTCTTTTCACTCCTAGAATGGAAAAAATGAATAAACAGTCATTTTTGCCTATGCCAATCAGGAGACCTTGTAGTTCTCCTGTTTCAGCTTCCTAAATGCTGGGATCACTGCCATGTGCCAGTAGACCTTGCAGATCAGAGCCTCTTGAGTGGAATGGTGTGATTGAAGTGGGTTATGACATGAATGAAAACTTATCTAATGGCACATTCCTTTAATCCTAGCACTCGGGAGACTGAGGTAGGAGGATCACCGTGAGTTTGAGGCCAGTTTAGGCTAAAGTGAGACCCTGTTTGAAAAAAAAAAGTTACAAAGGTAAAGTGCTGGAGATATAAGTTGTAAGGCTCTCGGTCCCTGTGTTCACTCCCCAGCATGGGGACAAAAAATAAATCAATCCCCTTGTCTTCAGCTTCAGCTTTATCTTCAGCTTCTCATAAAGTTAAATAAACTTCATTCCTCCTGTCCAAGGTGAGCCCTTCCACTTAAGCATTTACTTGCCCAACTACGAACTCCTTAACCCCTCTAACTATTTCTTTCGTTCATTGCTGGGGATTCACTCCACTACCATGAGGTTAGAAATGCTACCCACACACTCACTGAGTAGCACACTCTGACCTCCTTTTCAGATTTTGTTTTGGTTTTGAAACTGCGTTTTGCTGTATATCCCAGACTGGTCTCTCAAGATCCTTCTACCTCAGCTTCTCAGGCATGAGCCATCACACTGCTTTCCATTCATTAAAGGTGTGTACCACCACACATAGCTCTTACACACCTAGCTCTTAAATTTTGATCAATTACTTATTTTTGAGGCAGTCTCATGCACCCAAGCTGATCTTGAACCTGCTTTGCAGCTGAAGATGACCTTGAGCTTTTAATCCCCTTCCATCTCCTGAATGCCAAGATTATCGAGATGGGTATGTGCTACCACACCCAGTTTTATGCAGTGCTGAATGCATGCTACCTCAGAATTCTACCAACTGACCTATGTCCCCCAGCCCCACATTTTTTAAACCTTTGAGATGGGGTCTTAAAAGTTGTCTATGTTGATCTTGTATTTGCAGTCCTCCTGTTTCAGCCTACTGGGTAGTCCAGATGACAGGCCTGTGCCCCCAGGCCTGTCTGTTTCAGTTTATTTTATTCCTTTTTCATTTATTTGCAAGCAGGAGACAGAAGAGAGTCCCACGAGAGAATGGGCAAGCCAGGGTCTCTCACCACTGCAAACAAACTCTAGATGTATGTGCCGCTGTGTATCTGTCTTTTTGTTGGTACTGGGGAATATAATCGAGGTGGTTAGGCTTTATAGGCAAGCGCCTTAACTGCTGAATCCTGTCTCCAACCCTGTTAAATTTACTTTAACCTCTTATTCTACAGGTTTTTTTTTTAATTGTTTCACAATGCACAAGAACTACTAGATATGCTAGGAATATCTAAATATACTTTTTCTAAACTGAAACAGGGATCTGGAGATTAGGTGATTTACAGAAGTGAAACAGGCACTGAGAACATGCAGTGCTATGGGGGCCTTGAATTCTGGATTGAGTGTGGGTAACTGCTTATTCAGAATGGGAAGTTGAGTTAGAGGCTGTTGTAGGGTGTCGTAGTCAGCCACACGCTGCTGGGATGAACCTCCAAACAAGGCACAGTTTATGGGAGGAAAGGATTTATTTGTAGCTATAGATACAGGGGAAGTTCCAGAATGCAAAAGAGGTTGCTCTCCTTTCACAGGTCCAAGCAGAGAGAAAAACCCATCACCTACATCACACACAGAACAGCAAACAAGCAGGAGGGCAAAGAGAATTTCTTCCCCTTTATATAGCCTTAGGGTAGAGTCTTACAACCTTTCCCCAGACTTAAAGGCTTCCCGGGTGTCTGGAATTTCCTTCCTGCACTGCCCACACAGGAAAGGATGTTTACTTTCAGTTTGAGCTTATTTACATCCTGCCCCTTGCTAACAGGCTGCCTTCCTGTAAACATCCTCAGAGAACTGCCCAAGATAATTAAAAAGATCAAGTTGACAACAAAACCTAACCATCACATGGCATAATGAATTTCAGATGGATTCATTCATAAAGTGATAAGAGTTAGAATGGACTTTTAGATACTATAGTTCATTTCCCTCATTTGGAAATCAGAAATCCTGTCACTTATCTAGCTCTTAGATAGAAATGCTTAACAGATTAGAATTTAAGATATGGAGGTACTCTTGGTCCATATAAAGTTGGGCTTTTTAATTTTTGTCACGCCTAGAGACTCCTTGGAAAACAGCAGACATTCTTGTTCTGATTACTCGTAATTACAGATAAGTGCCCCAAAAAGCATCCAAGGGTTTGTGATACTGCTTATTATATATATGAACTTATAAGAGTAAGTGAATATACATTTAAGAACCTACTCAAACTAAGAATGTTTGTTTTTTTGTGTGTGTGTGGAGGGGGTGATGAAAATTAAACATAGGGCCTTGTGCATGCTACACAGGTGTTCTACCACTAAGCCAAATACCTAGCCCAGATTTTTACATTTTTTAAATGATTGGACAAAAACAATACAAAGAAAATATAGTTTGTATTGTGTAAAACTTATGTGATATTCAAAACTCAGTGTTCTGGGAACACAGTCATATTCATTAGTTTACATCTTCTATGGCTGACTTGTTCATAGCTAGTTGCAGACATACAGACTGCTAAACATATGACATTTATTGTTTGCACATTACAAAAAAAGATCCTGTGCTGTTTCCTGCACTAAGATGTAGTGCGAGGACATTGGCGTGTTCTTTGTTTTGTGCATAGACTTATCCTAACAGTATGACCAATACCTGGCTCAAGATAGGTGCACTTTCTCCCCTCTGTATATACACATAAAAATAAATGAAAGTCCAGTTTGGAAATTGAAGCATCTGTGTTTACTGTGTCCTAGGCATCATTTTAGTGTGTTCAATATGCACTCATTCTTCAGGATAGTTTAGTGAAGTAAATGCTGCCTTATCCTCATTTGACAGTTCAGAAAGGCTAGGTAACTTTCAAGGTGCTATAGGAATTGGCTAAGGGGGAGGGTTTGAAAGCACTATTGATAGCATATTCACATTGGTTGTTGGGGTGTTTTGTTTTTTTTTAAGTACTTGAGAGAGAGGAGGAGAAGACACAGAGATAGAGAATGGATGCAGAGTGCTCGCTTCAGCAACACATACTAAAACTGGAACGATGCTTGTCTCAGTATTTTACTAAGCTTTCAAACCCATGTCTTGGTTGAGGATGTAACTCCATGGTAGAGTGCTTGCCTAGTACATACTAAGTCCTGGGTTAAGTGCCACACACATAAACACCATTTTTTGATCCATGTTTCAACTTGAATTTCTTGTCAATGACTATCCTGCTCTTTGATAAGGCCAACTCCCCAATTTCTGGTCTCTTTTTCTACACACTCGACTTACTCCTCTGGCCAAACTGGTCTCCTTCAAGTTCTTAGCCCTATAACCTATGACTCATTCTTCCCTTTCTTCAGCTTTCTGTCAAGTTCCTTGAGGCCTCTACACCACCTCTCTTCAATCTACCTTACCTTGCTTTGTTTTTCTCCATATCACTTCCAGTTCTGATTATTTTCTTGTTTTGTTTTGTTGAATGTACTTTTAAATATTTTATTCATTTTCAAGGAGAGAGAGAGAGAGAGAGAGAGAGAGAGAGAGAGAGAGAGAGAGAGAGAGAGAGAGAGAGCGCGCACCAGGGCCACCACCTTGTGGGTCTGGCTTATGTGGGTACTGGGGAATTGAACCTGGGGCCTTAGGCACTGGAGGCAAGTGCCTTAACTGCTGAGCCATCTCTCTAGTCCCTGAATGTACTTTTTTTTTAAAACATGGGGTGGGTGTGTTTAGACAGGGTCTTGCTTTATAGGTCTGGCTTGCCTTACACTCATTAGACTGACCTCAACTCTTGCTAATCCTCTTGCCTCGGCCTCCCAAATTCTGGGATTACAGTCATATCCCACCAAGTCTGGCTTTCTCCCTGCTATTGTTATGAGGTTAAAATCGTTTTCTTTTAATACTTTATTATTTATTTGCAGGGAGAGAGAGGGAATATGAATGTGGCATATCTGAACCTCTTGCCACTGCAAATGAACTTCATACTCACCTGATACTGTCTGGCTTTTTTGTGGGTAACCTGGCTATTGGGCTTTGTAACCACCTTTAACCACCAAACTATCTCTCTAGCCACAAGGTTAAAATCTCAGTGTCTAGTAACTAACTGTGACAGCACTGGGCATGCTAACCCTCAATAATTATTTGTTGGATAAATAAATTTAAAAACTGGTTTTTATTAATATCGAGTTACTATGTATCCCATAAACTGCTTGACTAGATTCATATTTACTTTGCTTGGATCTTCTTTTCCAGCTTAGTAAATACATCTATCAAGACCTAGATCCAAAGCTGTGTCTATTCATTGATGGTTTTAAAATAAAATGTCCTCTATAGACTCATGAGTTAATCCCCAATTGGTTGACATTGTTTGGGAAGTTTGTGGGGCCTTTGGGAGGTGGAGCCTTGTTGGAGGTGTGTTGCTGGAGGCAGGCCTTAGAGCAGCCTTATTGTTCTTTACTTCTCTACCCTTGTGTAAGTGTGATACCTGCTGTCTGCTCCTACAATGCTTTGCCTGCTAGACTTCCCTTTGGAACTGTAAGCTGAAATAGTCCTTTCCTTCTGTAAGTTGCTTCTGCTTGGGTATTTTGTCCCATTAATGAGAAAGTAACTGCTACTGTTCACTTAACTTGTTCTATTGAAGATTTGTAGCCTCACATTTACTTTCTTTGGAATAAGAAATTTCTCCCTCTTCTGTTAACATCTATTTATCTAGAGTATTTGAGTTTCTTTCATTGATAGCATATTCACATTGGTTGTTGTTTGGGTGTTTTTTTTTTTATTACTTGAGAGAGAGGAGGAGGAGACACAGAGATAGAGAATGGATGCAGAGTGCGCACTTCAGCAGCACATATACTAAAATGTAAATGATACAGAGATTAGCATGGTCCTTCCACAAGGATGACACACAAGTTCTTGAAGAGAATGGATGCAGCAAGGCCTCCTGCCACTGTATGTGAACTTCAGATGCTGTGCTACTTTGTGCATTTGGCTTTACATGGGTACTGGAAATTGAACCCAGACCATCAGACTTTACAAGCAAGTAGTGCCTTTAAATTCTGAGCCATCTTGCCAGCTCAGTGGTTTGTGGCTTTTTCCTTCCTTGGTAGGGTCTCACTGTAGCCCAGGCTGACCTGTAACTCACTCTGTAGTCCCAGGCTAGCCTTGAACAGTCTTCCTGGCTCAGCCCTCCTGAATTTTAGGAATGCAAGCATGTTCACCATGCCTGCCTTTTTATCTTGGCTAGGTCTTCTAGTCTAGGCTGGGCTTGAACTCTTGGTATTCCTCCTGTCTGAGGTGTTGGCCGTAGAGTCATGAGCCTCCACACTCAGCAGCTCACTATATCTTTTAAAAGGTTAATCAGGCAGAAAACCTTCCTGACTTGAAGATGTTTTTTGTTTGTTTGTATCTGGTTGGTGGGTGAGGGTTTTTAGGGTTTTGTTCTGTTTTTCAAGGGTATTGCTTTGCTGTTATTTGGTTTGTTGGCCCTGGTTGGCCTCAAACTCATTATGTTCCAGAGAATGGCCTTAAACTTCTGATCCTCTCAAATTCTAAGATTACAGTTGTGAGCCCCCATATTGGGTTTTTGTGGTGCTGGAATCAAACCCAGAAATTGTATTAGCACTACCCACTGAGCTATATCCCCAGGTAAAAATCTTATGTGATGTGTATATGAATGTGGGAGTGTTCATAGCAAGGTGAATGTGTGGGCAGTCAGACAACAACTTCAGGTATTGGCCCTTGCCTTCCACCTTGTTTTGAGACAGGGTCTCTTGTTACTTGCTGCTGCCTATGACAGGCTAGCTGGCCCATGAACATTACGCGATTCTCCTGTTTTCATTTTGCATTTTATCATTGGCAAGCACACTATTGTGTCCAGCTTTACATGGGTTCTTAAAGTGAAGTAGGATGTAAATGCAGTGATACGTGCACTGTGCCATTCAGTTTGGAAAATGTGCCAAGAGGGCTGGGGCTATAGCTAAGCCTATAGAGGGTCCACTCCCCAGCCTGCCCAGAGCACTGGGTTGTCAGTGTCCAGCACTGGGTGTTGGTGCATACCTATAATCCTTGCACTTGAGAGGTGAAAACTCTCAGCTTCTCAGGTGAAAAACTCTGAGACCACTCAGAGCTTCAAGTCCATCCTCCTATTAGATAGTGAATTTGAGGCCATTCTGGGTGATAAGATATGGGAATTTGGGGGTTGCTCTGCCAAAAACCAATAATTTTGGAGTATCCCTAGATTCTTGTTTTAGGAATTCAAAAAATTGAAATCCACAGACCAAAAGGTAAGGCTTAGTGAGATGAGATTTTTATTAGATTAAGAGAAGAGGAGAGGGCTAGAGAGATGGCTTAGCAGTCAAGGTGTTTGCCTGCAAAGCAGAAGGACCCAAGTTCCATTCCCCAGTACCCACATAAAGCCAGATGCACAAGGTCTAAAGTTCATTTGCAGCGACTGGAGCATTCTCTATTTCTCTTGCTTACTCTCTTTCAGATATTTTTTTAAAATAAATGTTAAAAAAAAAAAAACTGAATAGGAGAAAGTACAGAGATCTGCCTGTTAGAAGGCAGAAGGGGGTAAACCCTGCCCTGTGACCAAATTGGGGTCATTTATAGGTTCTGGATGGGGGCTGAGCTAACCAGCCATGCCGCCAAGTTTTGGGGCTGAGCTTAATCAACCACAATACCAGGATCAGATTTAAACCTTCCAGGAGTCTTAATTCTAGGAAAGGGGAACTCCTTGCTAGGGAGGGACTCAGGTTGTTTTTGGAAAAACAGATCAGGGAACTCCTTTAGACAAGAGATGAGATGAAGCCTGATCCTTCTCTGATCTCTAGCAATGTGGGGACTGCAAAGGCAGGCTCAAGGACATTCCTGCTTTTTTTTGGGGGGGGGAGGTTTCGAGGTAGGGTCTCGCTGTAGTCCAGGCTGACCTGGAATTCACTATGTAGTCTCAGGGTGGCCTTGAACTCATAGTGATCCTCCCGAGTGCTGGGATTAAAGGCGTGCGCCACCACACCCAGCCAGTCCTGCTTTTTCTTTTTGGGGCCCAGTCACCCTAAACTGCCTCAATGAGACCCTTTTATCCCCCTCTCCCAGTGTACCAAGACTGGGCTTGTTCTGTTTGACACTCTTTTTAACTTTTTGTTGACAATTTCCATAAATATAAACCATGATCATAATTCCTTCCCACCACTCCCGTTTCCCTCTCCCAAAACCCTCTCTACTGAATCCCTTGGCCTCAAGTCCAATCAGCCATTGGTTTCTCCATAATAGACAAGTCACTATTACACCAGTTGGTATATTTGGCCTGGATAGCCAGCCATAAAGCTTGCAAGGTCTAGTACTGGTTAAGACCATTGATGACTTTTCTTCCCCAACAGGCTACATAGCTCTTTCCAGCATCCTGACTAGTCAACAGGGAGGAGGCATCCATTACAGCTCCAGCTTGATTTTTTTCAGTGACCTGCAACCCAGGCATGTGAAGTCTTCAGCAATAGGGTCTTAACATCTAGTTCTGGTGGGCAACCAAGAGCTTTGGCAATAGTCAGTAATCTTCTGAAACTCCCTTTCATCCTCCTACTTCTGCCTCCCAAGTGCTGGGATCAAAGGCATGCACACCATGCCCACCTATTTTTAAGCTTTTTAAAAAAATATTTATTCATTTTCAAGCACAGAGAGAGAGAGAATGAGAATGCACCAGGGCCACCACCTGTGGGTCTGGCTTACGTGGGTCCTGGGGAATTGAACCCAGGGCCTTTGGCACTGGAGGCAAGTGCCTTAACCACTGAGCCATCTCTCCAGCCCTATTTTTAAGCTTTTGATTGACAACCTCCATATATACACAATGTCCCCTGATCATAATCTTCTCAATCATAGTCTTACAGGGTCAAGAACTAATCATCAGACTGAACATTGTTCTAACCATGACTAGTTGAGTTCAAACAGTTATTTGTTCCTTTTTTTAAAAAAAAATCAATTTTAAGGCCTGGGGAGATGGCTCAGTGGTTACAGGCACTCACTTATAAGCCTGTTGGCTTGATTTGCATTTCCCGGCATTCACATAAATCTGGACCCAAAGTGCCACACACATCTGTGATCCCAGTGCAATGGAAGACTGAGCCAACTGAATCCAGAAGCTCGTGGACCTTCTAAACTGGCACACACAGACAACAGCCTCAAAAAGAAGGTGGAAGGGCTGGAGAGATAGCTAAGTGGTTAAAGGTGCTTGGTTTCAAGGTCTGACAGCCAGGTTTCTATTCCCAATACCCTAGGAAAGCCAGGTGCACGAAGTTGTGCATGTGTCTGGAGTTCATTTGAAGTAGCAAGAGGCCCTGGCACACTCATATTCTATATAAATGTCTTTTCAAATAAGTAAATAACAATTTTATTTTATTTAGTTGAGAGAGAAAGAGATAGAAAGTGTGTATGGGTGTTCCAGGGTCCCCTGCCACTGCAAATGAACTCCAGACACATGTGCCACTTTGTGCATCTGACTTTACAAGTGTACTGGAGAATCGAACCCAGGCTTTCAGGCTTGGCAAGCAAGTCCCTTTAATCACTAAGCCATCTCTTTAACCCCAATAAAAACATTTTTAATAAAGAAGGTAGGAGAGGACAGACACCCCAAAGTTGTCCTCTGAATTTATTTATTTATTTATTTTTGGTTTTTCGAGGTAGGGTCTTGCTCTAGTCCAGGCTGACCCGGAATTCACTATGTTGTCTCAGGGTGGCATTGAACTCATGGCAATCCTCCTACCTCTGCCTCCTGAGTGCATTAAAGGGGTGCGCCACCACGCCCAGCTTTAAAATAATTTTTAAAAATTATTTTTAGAGGCTGGGGAGATGGCTAGTTTAATTTTTGAGTCAGGGTCATGTGTAGCTCAGGGTTGTCTCATACTCAATGATACCTCAGCTCATTGTTAGTAATCTTAACTTTGCCGAAATCTATTCTCATCCCGCTTTCCCTGACCCCTGATTTTTTACCTGCTCAGTTTACAGTCCCACACTAAAGCTCAATCATGAATAGGTGTTCATATGTTCGAATTGAGGTTTTTTTTTCCCTCCAAATTTGGGGTTTTCATCAATGAAAAATTTAATCATATTTCAAATATATTACCAAAGAAATAGATAGCATTTGTAGTCTCTAGTGTTGATTTGCTTCTTTGTTAGTGGTGCTGGGTCTCCCCTCCTTTTAAACTGTGTTGTATAAATGCTGGTGTTGGTTACTATTTTTTTTTAATATTTTATTTATTCATTTTCAAGCAGAGAGAGAAAGAGCACCAGGGCCACTACCTTGTGGGTCTGGCTTATGTGGGACCTGGGGAATTGAGCCCAGGGCCTTAGGCACTGGAGGCAAGTGCCTTAACCGCTGAGCCATCTCTCCAGCCCAGTTACTATATTAAGTAGACAGAAAAACTGTTGCTACCCAAAGGGCTTGCTTCTAGGATGTGATTACATGGTTGCTTAGCTACTCCTGGTTAAGATGTTTCACTCTGGAGACTATCCAGATAGAACACTTAAAGTTCTAGTACTTCAAGTCTTTATCACATTTTTTGTTGGTTTGTTTTTGCTTTTTGTTTTTGAGGTAGGGTACTGCTCTAGCCCAGGCTGACCTAAAATTCACTATGTACTTAGTCTCAGACTAGCCTCAAACTCACAGCGATCCTCCTGCCTCTGCCTTCCAAGTACTGGGATTAAAGGTATACTATGAACAAACTTCAGATACATGCACCACTTTGTACATCTATGTTTATGTGGATACTGGTGAATCAAGCACAGGCTCTCAAGATATTCAGGTATTGCAAGCAAGAATCTTTAACAGCTGAGCCATCCCTATTTACTTATTTTTATTATTTTATTACTTTATTTTGGGAGGGTTGTTTGATTTTCGAGGTTCTGCCTGTGAGTGTGCGTGTGTGCGAGCGTGCGTGCGTGCGTGCGTGTGTGTGTGTGTGTGTGTGTGTGTGTGTGTGAACGTGTATACAGGTGTACATACAATGCTTGTCTCTCTCGTCACTACAAATGAATGCTGATCTGGCTTTATGTGGGTGGCTGGGGGATTAAGCCTGGGCTGGCAAGCTTTGCAAGCAAGCACCATTTACCATCTCCCTATGGTGATGTTCCTATTTTAAGTAATCTCGTAATTCAGAAGCTTCAACTAATGAAGCTCACAAAGCATTTTGGTACCTCCACTTGACTGAGAATGCACTAGAATCATGACCTGTTTTTCCATAAGGGCGAGAGTTCATAAAAGCACCAAGAATTTATTAAATAGCAATGTATAGAAACCTGTCAAATGCAATATTAGTCTTAATATGATATTGTTACATTTTCAGGAAACTACTAAAGTTCCTGTGGAATCAAAATAGAATTTTATAAGCGCATAATGGGTAAGTTAATACACAAGTAATTTTGTGTTTCAAGTAGTAGATGCTGGTTTTTTCCCCCTCAATACTGGTCTTTCAAGTCATTGAATGCAAATAAAATGGTTAAACTGAAGTTGGTGGTCACATCAGTAGTTTATGTTTGCTCTTGATATCTCTGAAAGGTAGATCAGTAACAGTATTGTGCCAACCCCAATATAACTTCTAGTAGTATCTAGTGAGTAGTTGTATTTTAAGAAGGAAACTTGGCCAGGCATGGTGGCATACATCTTTAATCCCAGCACTCAGGAGATAGAGTTAGGATGATTGATGTGAGGTGGTTTTTTTTTTTTTTTTTTTTTTTGGTTTTTCGAGGTAGGGTCTCGCTCTAGTCCAGGCTGACCTGGAATTCACTATGCAGTCTCAGGGTGGCCTTGAACTCACAGTGATCCTCCTACCTCAGCCTCCCGAGTGCTGGGATTAAAGGCATGTGCCATCACACCCAGCCAATTGATGTGAGTTTAAGGCCTATCTGGGATTACAGAATGAGTGCCAGGTCAGCCTGGGTTAAAATGAAACCCTGCCTCAAAGGAAAAGAAAGAGAATGAAACTTTCCCAACAAACGTGTAAAATGTTTAATTTGTATGTCAGTTTTTCATCCCTATGAAATGACCCCAATCCCTGGTGGAAACAAAGCAAGGGAGGGTTTGTATTGCTAGGTACTTCATTCATTATGGCAAGAAGGGCATGCCAGAGCAGAGCTGATCATCCATGGCGGGCAGGAAACAGAGCAGAACTGGAAGGGACCCCCAAGTACACAGTCCCACTCAGTTACATTTTCCAGCCAGACCTCACCTTCTGATAGTCTACTCAAAAAAAAATTTATTTTTCCTTCCATGTGGGTCTCACTCTAGCCCAGGCTGACCTGGAATTCACTATGTAGTCTCATGGTGGTCTCAAACTCAACTCAATCCCCTACCTCTACTCAAATTTTCAATTAAACTCTTCATGAGTGTAGAGTCCCCACAACGTACCTAATCCTGGAAACACAAACATACTGCAAAGTGTGCTTTTCAATCTAGGCAAATCCTACCAAGATGACATCAGAATCCACCATCACATGTAAAAAAAATATTAGAAACATAAATTGATTCATATGTGGGAGTGGAGGCGATACAGGGTCTCAATATGTAGCCCAGGCTGGCCTTGAACTCACAATCCTCCTGCACCAGCCTTCTGAGTCTGGGATTATAGGCATGACCTTTGGCTTCAAATTGAAATTGTTGATAACTTAAGTTTTCTTTGAGGTTTGCAAAAACTACTGAAAAATCTATAAGCTTGAACAATCTAGTTTAGATATAACTTACATCTTTAAGAGTCTTGTGATTTTTATTGTGAAAAATTAAGCAGTAATGCACCATTTTTTTTTTCAGGATTGCTAATGTTTTCCTATATGTAACACCTCATACTTAAATACTACAGTTTTATCTTCTAGTTCTATATTCAGAATTTTCCAATTATTTTGATAGTGTTCTTCATAGCAGGTTTTTTCAAATCTAAGATCCCTTCCCGGGTGTGGTGGCGCATGCCTTTAATCCCAGCACTCCGAAGGCAGAGGTAGGAGGATTGCCATGAGTTCGAGGCAACCCTGAGACTACATAGTGAATTCCAGGTCAGCCTGGGCTAGAGTGAGACCCTACCTCGAAAAACCAAAAAAAAAAAGGGGGGGGCTGAAATAAGACTATCTGGTTTCTCTCTGCTTTAGCTCACAAAATTTAAAAAAAAAAGAATCGCTTATTACATTAGCTTGTCTCTTTGGTATCTGTTAAATAGTTCCCTACAGTTAATAGTCTTAGTTTTAGGGGTTTCTGAGTTGACTATTACAAAATGATTTAGGAGTTGTTTGTGGCTAAACAGAATATTTATCTTCATCTTTCTCCTAGGGATTCCTAAATTTTTTAAAAAAGATTTAAGAGCCAGGCGTGGTCGCACATGCCTTTAATCCTAGCACTTAGGAGGCAGAGGTAGGAGAATCACTGTGAGTTCAAGGCCAGCCTGAGACTCCAGTGAATTCCAGGTCAGCCTGAGCTAGAGTGAGAACCTACCTCGAAAAATCAGAAAAAGAAAGAGAGAAACAAAGAGAGAGAGAAAAGAAGAAAGAAGAAAGAAAGAAAGAAAGAAAGAAAGAAAGAAAGAAAGAAAGAAAGAAAGAAAGAAAGAAAGAAAGAGAAAAAAAATATTTAAGATACTTTCATATGTGGGTAACAATAAAAGTAATTGTAAAATAATGTTGAGCAGACAATTGCAGTTGAGGCCAGCACAGTTGCAGTGGGAATAGCCTAACAGTGGAGTGACAGCTATGTATTTTGCTCACCTGTTTTGGAGTTTTTTGTTTGTTTGTTGAATGCTAGTGATCAAACTCAGGGACTCATAAATGTTAAGAAAATTCTCTACCTGTGAGCTACATCCCCGTCCCAACCTGTTTACTTTTAATATATTAGTGATTTACTGCTGGCTTTATTACAGATGGAGAGGAGAAAACCTACGGTGGCTGTGAAGGCCCTGATGCCATGTATGTCAAATTAATATCTTCTGATGGTCATGAATTTATAGTCAAAAGAGAACATGCACTAACATCGGGAACAATAAAAGCCATGCTGAGTGGGCCAGGTGAGTATAGTTCTTTTTTTTTTTTCTGTATGTATGTATGTATGTATGTATGTATCTTTTTGGTTTTTTGAGGTAGGGTCTGGTTCTAGCCCAGGCTGACCTGGAATTCACTCTGTAGTCTCAGGGTGGCCTTGAACTCACATTGATCCTCCTGTGCTGAAATTAAAGATGTGTGCCACCACACCAAGCCTGATAAATATATTAAGTTGAATCAAATAACGCATAGCATTTAGAGAGAGAGAAAGGTGTATGTATGGGTCATGCCTCTAGTCTCAAATACTTGGAGGCTGAGATTAGTGACTGCTTGAGACTAGGAGTAAGGGAGAGAGCCCTTACATTCACCAAGAGTAATTTAGCTCAGAGACCCTTTCACCCTCAATCCTTTTTTTAAATAGGAAATTCTATTTTAGGGTTTTTTTTACTGATGTATTTATTTATTTGTATGCAGAGAGATACAGAGAAGAGTGAGAGAGTATTGGCATGCCAGGGCCTCTAGCCACTGCATTTGAACTCCTGATGCTTGTTCCACTTTGTGCATCTGGCTTACATGGGTACTGGGGAATTGAACCTGGGTCCTTAGGCTTTGGAGGCAATTGCCTTAACTGCTGTGCCATCTCTCCAGCCCCACTCTAAATCTTTGCTGTCAGTCCTCAACTTCCCCAATGACACAGCCAAGGCTTCAGCAGCCATTCTCAGTCTTCCTGGTCAGCTCTTCCTTCCCATGGTGGAGGGGGGGGGTTACATCCTGTGGATTAAGACCCTGTTCCACACCCATTACTTGTTCCTGGGACTTGTGCATACCCAAAGAAGAGGCACAGGAGAGGGACAGGTGCTACCAAACCTACATATCTCAACTTGGAATTCAGTGAACTAAAGTGGTTGCTCAGGGTGGCCATAAGGACCTGAGTTCCATCCCCAGAAGCCACGTAAAATTGCCAAGTATGGTTCTATGAGTTACTTCTAGCAGTACAGAGGCAAAGACAGTCATATAACCTTGGGTCTTGCTAACCAGTCATTCCAGCCTCATTGGCAAGCTCCAGAACAGTGAGACACCCTGTCTTAAAAATGTTTAAAAATATTTTTACTTACTCCCGCCCCCGCTCTTGAGACCAGGCTTGCGTTTTGTAACCCAATCTGGTTTTGGAATTTTCAATCCTCCTGCCCTAGCAGTCCCTTGCTATCCCATCCCTTTGCCCTTCCCCCAAAGGTAGGGTCTCACTCTGACCCAGGCTGACCTGGAACTCTTTCTTTAGTTCCAAGCTGGCCTTGAACTCACAGCAATCCTCCTGCCTCTGCCTCCTGAGTGTTAGAATTAAATGTGTGTGACACCATGCCTGGCCTAAACAGCTTTATTTCCTTACAGAATTTGAAGTTGTTGACTTTTTTTTTGGCAAGCAGAGAGAGGTGGAGAAAAGAGAGAATGGTGTGCCTGGGCCTCTAGCTGCTGCCAAAGAATTCCAGATACAAGCATCAGTGTGCATCTGACTTTACATGGGTACTAGGGAATCACACCCAAAAGTTGTTGGGCTTGGTAGGCAAGTGCTTTAACGGCTGAGCCATCTCTTCAGCCCCTATTGACTTCATGACTACAGACTCAGGCAATTTATTCTTACTTTGACAAAAAGCTTATGTGTGAGAGTTATAGCTTCCAGGATCTGTCTACCCCAGGGAATGTGCGCAGGACCTTGTGGATAGTAGACATGTGCTCTGTCACTGTGTCCTGTCCCTACCTCCTAAGATTTACTTCATTTGGGCTTATAAAACACTGATTTCCAGATGCTAATTTCTTATTAGTGAAAACTCTCCTATAAATAATTGTTGGGGCCGGGCGTGGTGGTGTACGCCTTTAATCCCAGCACTTGGGAGGCTGAGGTAGGAGGATTGCTGTGAGTTCAAGGCCACCCTGAGACTACATAGTGAATTCTAGGTCAGCCTGAGCTAGAGTGAGACCCTACCTCGAAACCCCCCCCCCCAAAAAAAAAAAAGGTTGGGGTGGGGGAAGGCTGGAGAGATGGCTCAGTGGTTAAAGGCACTTGCTTGCAAAGCATGATGGTCCATGTTTGATTCCGCAGCACCCATGTAAAGCCAGATGCACAAAGTGGGGAATGTGTTTAGAATCTGTTTGTGTTGGCGAGAGGCCCTAGCACACCATGTTCATTCTTTTTCTCTTCCTTTCTCTTTTTCTCTGGGAGGATATTATTTGGGTCAGGCATGGTGACACACGGCCTTATTCACAGCTGAAATAGGATCACCTTGAGTTCAAGGCCAGTCTTGGGTGACAAGTGAGTTCTAGTCAGCCTGATTAGAGTAAGACCCTGTCTGAGAAGAGAGAGAAAGGGAAAGGAAAGAAAGAATTCTTTGGGTTTAGACTATAATTCATTGATAGAGCTCTTGCTTAGCATGTAGGAAGCCTTAGGTTTACTCCACAATACCAAAGCCCCCACTCCCCCAAAGAAAAAAAACTTAACACATTAAAGTAGTTTGTAAAGGAAACATAAGTACATTTTTAGATGTGAAATGCCTTTTGTATTCAGCATATACATAAATCGGTAGTGTGAGTCTGCCAAAGAATATTTGTCTCTATAAGTAAAGGTCAAATGATACAGATAACATTTATGTGGCCAAGAAATTTTGAGGAATGACTTTATGCAGCAAAGAGGTATTTTAAGGAATTCCCATGAAAATGAATGCTTTGTTTTTGTTATTGTTGTTGCTGTTTTAATTATCTATTGACAACTTCTCTAAATTTGACAATATACCACAATCATCATACCCTCTCCCCATCCTCCCTTGGACCCTCTCAACTCTCTGTCTCCTTAATTTCCAACTAGTCTGTCTTTGATGCCATCATTTTTTCCCTCCTATTATGCAGCTCTTGTGTAGGTATTGTCAGCCACTGTGAGATAATGAATAACAAGGCTACTTCCTTGGGCTCTTACTTTTTTTTTTTTTTTTGGCTTTTCGAGGTAGGGTCTTGCTGTAGTCCAGGCTGACCTGGAATTCACTCTATAGTCTCAGGGTCGCCTTGAACTCGTGGTGATCTTCCTACCTCTGCCTCCCGAGTGCTGGGATTAAAGGCGTGCGCCACCACGCCCGCCCGGCAGGCTCTTACATTTTTGCACCACCTCATCTGCAGTAGTCCCTGAGTCTTGTAAGGTGTAAGGTGATAGAGATGTCTCACTTAGTCTTGAACACTCTACTGTCACTTCTCAAGACTATGGTGTGTTTTCAGTCACCCCGGTGGTCACCACTGTCTGAAAAGAGAAGCTTCTCTAACCAAAAATGAGAGTAATCTTTTATTTTGGTTTTTCGAGGTAGGGTCTCGCTCTAGTCCAGGCTGACCTGGAATTCACTATGTAGTCTCAGGGTGGCCTTGAACTCGTGGTGATCTTCCTACCTCTGCCTCCCGAGTGCTGGGATTAAAGGCATGCGCCACCACGCCCAGCTGAGAGTAATCTTAGTATATGGGCATAAACATGTTCTTGAGTTTGGATCTCACCCAGGCAGGCCTCAGCCTCATGATCTTCTGCCTTAGCTTCCTTTGTACTGGGATACTAAGCATGTGTCTGTCACACCACACCTAGACTTCAAATGCTATTGGTATGAAAAACATTTTTAAAGTTTTTGTTTATATTGAGAAATCAGTTAGATGACTTATTTGTTACTAATCACAGTTACTTCTTCAATATCTACTCATTTGCTACTGCCATGGACCACAATACTTAACAGAATTTTTTGTTTTTGTATTTGTTTTTCAAGGTATGGTCTTGCTCTAGTCCAGGCTGACTTGGAATTCACTCTGTAGTCTCAGGGTGGCCTTGAACTCATGGCAATCCTCCTACCTCTGCCCCCCGAGTGCTGGGATTAAAGGTGTGTGCCACCACGCCTGGCTTAGAAATTTATTTTCTCACTGTTGAAGTTTATAGAACTGGCAAGGTTGATTTCTTCAGAGGTCTTCTCGCCTTTTAAGCTGTCATCTTCTGTTTCTTTACATGCTCTTTTTCCAACTGTCTGTGTGCTCATCTCTATATATTCCTGTCCTAGAGATCTTGCTTTACCTGAATTTCCTGTTTAAAGACCCAACTCCAAATGCATTCACATTTTGAGGATTCCCACATGGGAGCTGAAGGAGGGAGTATTGGTAAGCCTGTAACATATATATTCCTTTTGTTTTGCAGGTCAGTTTGCTGAGAATGAAACCAATGAGGTCAATTTTAGAGAGATCCCTTCACATGTGCTATCAAAAGTATGCATGTATTTTACCTACAAGGTTCGTTACACTAACAGCTCCACTGAGATTCCCGAATTCCCAATTGCACCTGAAATTGCACTGGAACTGCTGATGGCTGCCAACTTCCTAGATTGTTAAATAAA
>PVHP010010892.1:0-46602 GCA_004024765.1 Zapus hudsonius | reverse complement strand
TAAGTAGATATAGACCTCAAGGATGAAAACAGTCTTGTCTGTGACTCCTCAGTTGGAAGGATGGGATTGGCCAGCTTCACAGGAGCAGTGAGGAGAGCCATGCAGAGCCCCGCGCCTGCCCATACCGCTTGGGTCCAAGCTCTCCATTTGGAAGGCAATGCTGGGAAATAGGAAAGGTGCCCACTACGTTGTTTTTTTTTTTTTTTTTTTTGAAATAGTAAAGGAGTAGAGGGCTGCGAGAGGGCTCAGTGCTTAAAGGCACTTGCTTGCAAAGCATGCTGGCTGGGATTTAATTCTCCAGTATCCACGTAAAGCCAGATGCACAAAGTGGCACATGTTTCTGGAGTTCCTTTGCGATGGCAAGAGGCCCTAGTGTGTTTTCTCTCTCTCCCTCTCTCTTTCTCTCTCTCTCTCTTTCTCGCTCTACATTTACTAAATAAATAAATGGAAGTTATTTCAATTGGAAATAGTCTGAATGTTGAGTAACATTTAGACAAATTAATATATATTCAGTTGGACTAATTTTAGACAGTCGCAGAAAATGGATAAAAAGTTCTTCTAAAAATAAATTTTTTAAAAAAGCTTATAATATAATATTGAATCTATGTTGGGTGTAGTGACACATGCCTGTAATTCCAACTTTTGAGAGGCTGAGACAAGAGGATCATGAGTTCAAGTCCAACCTGGGCTACATAGAGAGCTCTGGGCCAGCCTAGATGCATAGCACAAACTGTCTCAAAAAAATAAAAATAAAGAGAGAGAGAGAGAGAGAGAGAGAAAATTGGCCTAATACTGGGTGCATATGTAGTTATTTTTTTCACTGTGGTTATAATTCTATCAATCCTATAAAATGTATGAATCTATTTGTACATGAGACAAATGTGTATCTAAGAAAAAAATATACACAAAATACTGGAATTGGCAGTCTTGTATTGTTTTATCTTCTGCTAAATGCTTTCTATACTTAATTTTAGAATTACACCTTAAAGAATATCTTTTCCTTTAATAATGTATGTTCCATATTTATTTTTCTTCTAACCCTATAAATGATTAGCTGAATGACCAAATTAAGCTGCATGAAATTTTTTTTATTTTCTTGCTTATTTGTTTTGAGACAGGGTTTCATGTAACCCAAGCTGAACTTGAATTCAGTAAGTAGTAGAAGATGACCCTGAACTCCTAATACTCTTGCCCCTACCTCTCAAGTACTGGAATTATAGGCAGGTGCCACCATGCATAGCTTAATTGCATGAATTTTTAAAATATGCATATATTGAAATTAACCCCAGAGATAAAAACCATCTAAATATACGATTCTTAACCACTCTGAAAATTAAGAAAAACACTACAGAGCTGCAAGGCTCATTCTACAAATATATGGGGGGTATGTATACAAGTTTTGTATGTATACATATTTGTGCATGTGAAGGTCAGAAGTAAACACCAGGAGCCTTTCTCAAACACCCACCTTAGGTTTTTTTTATTTGATACATGGTCTGTTAATGAATCTGGAACTCACTAATTCAGCCAGATTAGTTGGCAAGCAAGCCTCAGAAATCCACCTGTCTCCTCCACCTCCCCAGAGCTGGAATTATAGGTACACGCTACCATACCCAGTATTTATGCATCTGGCTTTACATGGGTACTGGGGAATTAAACCAGGGCCATCAATCAGACTTTGCTAGAAAGTGTCTTTACCTGCTGAGCCATCTTTCCAGCCCATGACCAGTTTTTACATGTGAGTGGATATTGAGGATCTGAGCTCAAGTCCTCATGTATGCATGACAAGCACTTCACCAACTAAACCATCATTAATTATTTATTTGAAACAGAGATAGAAAGCACAGATAGAGAGAGAATGGGCATTCCAGGGCCTCTAGCCACTGCAAACGAACTCCAAATGCATGCACCACCTTTAACATGGGAACTGGGGAATCGGACCCGGGTCATTAGGCTTTGCAGACAAGTGCCCTAACCACTTAGCGATCTCTCCAGCCCCACCTCTTTTTGAGACAGGGTCTCAGGTCATTGTCATGGAGCTCACCCTCTGGTTAGACTGGCTGGCCATTTAAGATCTGGGATCCCTCTGACTCCACCTTCCCTGTGGTACTCAGCTGGCATTTAGTTAATACTGGAGATCAGACTTGGGCCCTCGTGCTTGTAAAGGCAGGTACTTTATCAGCTGAGCTATCTCCCAAGTCCTCACTTTATGGATTACTTCTTGAGTACCTGTGATGGCTAATCTTTACTGTCAACTTGTCTGAATTTGGAATCACCTAGGAGACATACCTCTAGGTGTGTATGTGAACAAATTTCCAGACAGATTTAACTAAGGAGGGAAGACCCACTCTTAGTGTACTCTTACCATGTGCTGGAGTCCCAGGCTAAATATCAAAGGAAGAAAGAAGGACGCCACCTGAGCACCACACTCCTTGTTCAGCTCTCCTCATCTACCCAGATGTGAGCAAGCTCCTGCCACCACAGCCTCCAGCTGCTTCTGCTTGACGGACTGTACACTCAATTGCATGCTAAAATAAACTCTTTCTCCCCTAAGTGGCTTCTATGCAGAAAGTTGTCACAGCCATGAGAAAAATAACTTCACACAGTGTTCTGATAAAAGAAATAATTTCTAATTTTATTCAATTCTATTCCCCCCAATTTCTGTGCCATATCTTTTGAAATCACCTTTTCTAACAATATAACATGACTCTATAGATACTATAATTGTGTTATATAGCACAGCCATATGTTGTAAGAGAGGAGGAGAACTAAAACAGAAGGCAAGGGAAAGAGGCAACACTTTGCATTGCTATTGCTATTACTAAATAAGCACACCTTCTAAGGATGATACTTGACAATGTTTATCAATAGTCATGTATGGGGAGGCTGGCGAGGAGACTCGGTTGTTAAAGGTACTTGCTTCCAAAGCTAGACAACCTGGGTTGAGTCCTCAGTACCCATGTAAAGCCAAGCACATACTTCTGGAGTTTGTTTTCAGTGACAAAAGGCTCTGGCACACCCATACTCATGTTCTCTCTCTCTCCCTCTCTCTCTCTCTTTTTCTCTCTCTCTTTCTCTCTCTCTCTTTCTCTCTCTTTCTCTCTCTCTCCCTTTCTCTCTCTTCTCTCAGAGTAAATAAAATATTTTTAAAGTCATATATGTTTCAATTAAGTAAGAAATTATTTTAGGAATTTATCCTTTTGCTGTACTAACATAAGAAATTATATATGAACAAAGACGTTCATTGCAGCATTCTTTATAATGGCAAGAGATTTCCAAAGCATCCCAAATGCCCATTAAACAAAAGACTTATTAAGTAAATAAATTAGGCTCAAATTATAAAGTAAAATACTATGTGTCTGGAATGAGGCAGCTATTTTATGTTCTGATCTCCATGGTTAAACACATGTATACACACATGCACACACACTGTTGAACAAAGCAAGCCAAAATGATTATATGAAGAATATTAATATATGTGTAGGAAAGACTTTTTCACAGATGATATAATAAAACTGGCTTTCCCTTTATGAACATATAAACCATCCATGAAATAATACAAAAAGAAAATAGTAAAAGTGGTTACTTCTGGAGAAAAAAAGGAGGATACCTAGATGATGACGTGAGAAACTTGCATGGCATCACACATACCTCCATTAGTCACTGAAAGGCCTTTTAATATAATACAATCTATGTTTTTTAAAAGAAAACTAAAAATTGTAATGAAAATCAATGCACTACCACTAATTAAGCCGCATGTTCTCCTTTTATATTAGCCTGTTTTTATTCAGGTAAATTAGTTTGTATTAGTAAAATGGGTGCAGAGCTGAAAGACACACTCCATAGGCCTTGAAGGAAATCATATTACCCTCTATTGTAGTTTCCTTAGTGTTGTTGGGACAAAACACCTGACCAAACGCATTTGATGGGATGAAATGGTTTATTTTGGATTACAGTCTCAAGGAAAAAGTTCATGATGGCAGGGGAAAGCATGGCATGAGCAGAGGCTAGACATCACCTCTTTGCCATAGCAAATGAAAGTCAGCAGCAAGAGAGTGAGCTGAGCCAACACTGTCAAGCTAAGTGTTAGTAAACCTCAAGATTCACCCACCACCAGTGACACATCTCCTCCAGCAAGGCTCCACCTCCCATGTTGCCATCAGTTGAGGACCAAGCACTCCGAACATGTAAGTTTATGAGGGGCATTCTGATTCAAAACACCACACCTTCCTCCTTCCATCATTCCTCATTGCTCCCAGTCACCACCCTTACCAAATTAGAGAGGGATATCTAGTAAACACCAAATGTACTACCCTCCCCTCTAGACCCCCCACACTCTCTTTTTTATATTTCCCATAGGTGTTAAGTATGAAATAGACTGAATTAAAAGTTTTATATGGACTTGAAACATTATACAAAAATATATTGCCTTCTTATGTGTATATTAGACCATGTATATCAGCAAAAGTATTTTAATTATTGTGTAATTTCATTAGAATAACTATATTCTATCTAATTATACTCTAAATATGTAACTATACTTAGTATACAGACATTTTTCTCATTTTTAAATGGTATTTTGGAGATAGAATCTTGCTATGTTGTTCAAACTAGCTTCAAACTGGAGACTCCCCTGCCTCAGCCTCCCAAGTGCTGGGATTATGGATATGTGCAATTGCACACAGCTCTCATTTTTAAAATTGACAGATATTGTTATAAATATGTATTGTGTGCAAATAAGGTGTGATACCTTAAAGCATATATATATATATATATATATATATATGGAATTAGCATCTATTTAAAATGAGACTCCACTAGCCTGCATATTCTGAAAGATTCCAGAATGACCTTCTAACCAGATCTACAATACAAAATTTAAAATATAAAAAAACACTCATTCACTTCATTAACTTCACTTTCCACTTATACATTTGAGAAGGTTCAATCAAAGACAATGTAGTAATATCATTCAAATTTATTGGTTTTTCTTCCATTCTTATATATTCATAATCTCAGATAGTTCTACCTTTATTTGAGCATATTTTAAGAGTGTGCCAGTAGGCTGGAAAAACAACATTATTATTCAGGTTCTTGTGCAATCTCTTGCCTTGTACTATAACCTTCAATTATAATGCTGACCTTAAAATGTAAAATGCAAATGGAATTGGGATGTGCTATGCTGAAGAGGACCTTGCTGTGGGGCAGGTTGGCTCACTCAACAAACATTTATTGAACCCCTGCTATGAGCAAAGCACCATGCCAGAAAAAAAGGGATGAGATTGGGCAGTGAGGGAGAGTGCCAGGATATAACTGTCAGTGATTGAAGCTTGTGAAGATTGATAAATAGAGACATGAGCCTCCCACTCATGGAGAACACAGGAAAGAAAGGGTGAGAAAACTGCAGGCAAGTAGCTTTTCAGTTGTATTTTTTTCTCAGAAAAGCTAGCTTTTTGTTTTTAAGACTACTCTTTAGAAGAAGTTTTTGACTCAGAGGGAAAAAATAAGAGAAATATACAGAGATTTCCCACATACATGCACAGCAGCATTCTAACCTCAGTCAGTAAATCCACATTAACACATCACCACCCAAGTCCCTTGGGATTGGCATGCAATAGATTTGACAATGTGTAATGACTATAAGAGAATCATACAGAGTATTTCCACTGCCTTAAAAACACTAAGGTGGCTTCTTTCCTTTGAAATGTGTACTCAAGATTTTGCCATGTCTTTGTACTATTTGATAGATCATTCCTTTTTAATTTCTAAATTATATCCCATTATCTAGATGTGCCACACTTTCTCTTCATCTTCAGAAATACAGTTTGGTCACTTCTAGGTTTCGGCAATTATGAATATAGTTTTTGTAACTATCCATGACATGACTCTGTATAGACATAAACTCTCAATTGCCTTGTGGCTGGACTTCCAAGTAACTAGACTGCTATGTTTAATTTTGAAAGAAACTGCCAGATCGATTTCCAAATGTCAGTACCATTTTGCATCCACAACAGCAATGATGAGTTCCTGTTCTCTGCATCTTTGCCAAAATTTGATGGTATCTGTATTCAGTATTTTGACCTCTCTAGTAAGTGTATAGTGAGATCTTCATTGTTTTGTATCACAAATAGCTTTCAAACTAAGCCTTCCAAGCATGGGAGGAGTCTTACAGTCTTCAAGAAGAGACAGATTGCCCCTGTTAAAAAATAGGAGCAAAGCCCAAGAGGAACGATGGAATAGAAGAGCAGGATAGGAGAGTGAGGGGTGGGACTGGGGCTAAGAAAGCTTGAGCCTGGGAATGTTGACTAAACAGAGGCATGGACAACATGATGAAGAGTCAACACTCATGTTACTGCGCTTGAGGAGCCAAAGAGAGAAGTTTTTAGGAATCTAAGATAAATAGCATGTCTATTTGTGTGTTAGAAGCACTCCAAGAGCAATATAAAGGACAGACCGAAATCTCTAGTGGTAGAGAACCCAGCTTAGAGGCCTTGGTGTTGTCCAAATGAGAAATGAGAAATGTCAAAAAAAAAAAAAAAAAAAAAGGATGGGGCCAGCAAGGAAAGACAATGTAACTGTATAGGGTAATGGAGCCCAGTACTGACTTGAGGAGGAAGGGATCAGTGGGGTCAGGAGGTTGAAAAAGATTCAAGAACATTAGCTGAAAAAAAAAATGATTGCCCACATATTTAAAAACTGTTGAGAACATAGAGAAGGGAAAGAAAAAATGAATTTGGGAGGAGCACCTTATACTCTGAATCTCATTGATAAATTTATTCACTTATTTGGTAAATATTTTAAGAGCTGTAAACAAGGCATTGCTCTAAAGAAGATTGACTGCTGAATAAAAAGGCCATTCTAGGACCGGAGAGATGCTTCAGTGGGAACAATGCTTGAGGGCTTGAGTTTGGATCTCTAGAATCTGCATAGATGCTACAGATGGCCGTGCACACCTGTAACCCCAGCACTGGGGACATAGAGACAGGGAATCCCTGGAGCTCACTGAACAGCTGGGCTAGCCACATTGGTGAGCTCTAGGCTCAGCAAGAGACCCTGCCTCAGAGAATTAGTTGGAATAGTGATTAAGAAGATCTCCACATGTACGTACATACACATGCACCCCACAACATGTGAACACACATATACACATGCATACATGGAAAACAAATGACATTTTATTGTGCTGGCTAAATGTCAAGTAGGGATCCATAAAGGATGATGCTAAAAATATATCAGTAACATTGCTGCTGTAACAAATAACTACAAACAAAATGCCTAAAAACAACACTGCTTTCTTCCTGTATTTCACTGGCTAGTGATGTGGCAAGCTGCCACCCCATACACACCTGTGAAGAAATTATTTCCTTTTCCAAATTCTCAAAGCCACCTATACCCTGCCTTGTGACCTCTTCCACATTTAACACCAGAGGCATAGCATCTTCTCACTCTTACTTTATCGTCTCTGCACAGCTTTCTTTAGTCTCTGGTCAAATATCCCTCTTACACAGATACCTGGGATCACATTTAGAACCTGTCTGAATACTCCTGGATAATCTCATGTCTTATGATCCTTAACTTATCATGGCCATAAAAGGTTTTTCCATATCAAGTCACATTCCAGGTTCTATGGATTAGGTGATAACAATCTTTAGGTACCCCTGTTCAGTTTAAAAGTATAGAGGAAATCCATTATTCTTAGTTCTGAACTGGAACAAGGCATTGTGAAGTTTAAAGCAAAGAAATTTCATAGTAATGGCTATTTCATTTTTGTCCTCACAGTGACTATAATTAGCAGAATAAGACCTGCACAGTATTGGGCTCATCTGTCATGGGTGATGAAAGAGGGAATGAAGACCCTATCCCTCCCTGAGGAGTTATTGGAAATTAATTGTTGCTGGGGAAGCTTCTGCAATGATGTAATCACTGCCAAATTGCATGCAAGCAACGCTAGTTAAACTTAGTGGATCACGTACACACAAACAAGGAAAAACGGACGAGAGGAACCAGTTGGGAATAAGAAGGGGTTCCATGGAAAGGGAACAGGGAGGATGACAAGAAAAGGTAATGGAATGGGATTATGATCAAAATACATTATACACACATATAAAAATGTTCATAAAAATAAATGAAAAAAATAGAAATTTCGGAGTAAGATGTGCATTTTAGGCAAGTAAGTCATGACTTCAAGGATACAAACTGAAGAAAGACCTGGAGTCAAGGAACTTCTATAATAACTCAGGAGAGAACTTTAGTAATGATGTTAGACATGAGAATAGGGATACTGAAAGGGAATTAGGACCATGGCATCCACAGCTTTGTGGATTGTTGGGTGCAACAGATCACTACTGGTGTCCAGTGTCATCTGCCAAGATGAGAAACACAAAGGAAGAAGGAGATGTGGGTTTGGGAGGACTTTGGACAGAGAAAGAAGTCTGATCTAAGGAAAAATATGTTCTCAAAATTAAAGTTACCTTGCACACTAAGTTTTGGGATGTAAATCATCCTGAGAAGCTGCCTCTATGACCAAAAATCAAGTAAGTGATAAAACTCTTAATGCAAAATCCTAAAATCATTAAAACAAAATTTAAGAATATAATTAAAAGTCAATAATTATTCTATAATTTTTAATATGAACTAAACTGGAACCTATCCAATCATCCAGTTAGCCTACTGATAACCTATCAAAGCTGTTTTTAAAAACCTTAGCAACCACTTCGTATTCCAACAGTTCTTAACTTTTTATTTCTACATATCTAATTAATGATGAGGGAATGAACATTTCTGTAGTTAATTGGAATTGTCTCATTTCACCTTTCCCCCTCCCTCCTCACAAGAATATATTAGAACAAATTGCAAAGTGTCAAGATAACTATAGTAGTTATTTCTCTTGTCGCCTTGACAAAATGCCTGGAGAAAGCAATGTAAGGGAAGAGGGTCTGTTTTGGCTCACAGTGAAGGGTATGGTCTTCCATGGCATTGGAGTGTGAGGCAGCTGGTCACATTGCATCTGCAATCAGGGGGTAGACAGGGATGCGTGCTGGAACTCAGCTGGTTTTCTCCTTTTTACTCTGTCCTGAATCCCACCCCATAGCTTAATATTCAAGGTGGGTCTTCCTCTTCAGTTAAACCTTTCTGGAAAAAAACTCATAGACACACCCAAATGTGTGTTTCCATGGTGATTATAATCAAACTGACAATGAACATTAAATAATTTTATAACATATAATTAACTGACATGACATCCTCCACTACTAATAGCAACATTTTATTCTGCCGTGGATCCCAAGTCCACTAGGAAAGTGCCCCCGGATCTATCACTGAGCTCTTCTAAGAGTCTCAGTTTTCTGCCCGTGCCTGCTTCTCGTATCTCTCCCTTCTCCATTTTCATCTCTAAAGGCTAGCCTGCATCTCATCTTGTCATCCAGGACTAGGGTCATGGAAGGAGCAACACCGTCTCCCATTTGTCCTCAAGTTCTCTTTGCTTCTTGAGTTCCATCCATCCTGCATTTCATGGAGCCTCTTCTTTGGTGATTACCGTTTCCTCTGCTTTCTCTCTCCCTCCTCCATGCTCACACATCCTTACAGTCTGCACCACGCACTTTGCAGTTATGTTCTACATTTTATTGTCCCTAATTCCCTCATCTGTGCACATCTTGCCTTCTTCCTAGATTTGTGAGATCCTTGTAGAGCTTTACATCTCAAAACTCAAAGGCTAAATATATGATTATGGTGTGGAAGTAAAATTGTTGAAGTTCTCAGGACAGAGATGTATGCTGTATTATAAGACTAAAATCCCTGCACTGCAGAGATCGGTAATTTATTCTGCAGTTGTTCTGTATGTGAAGACGAAAACAAATTTTGTCTCCACTTCAGAAACAATAGATTAGCTCCCATAAACAGCCTTTAGGTTATCACCCTCCTAAAACATTTCGAGTCATGTTTTTGATGTTCTTACTCCTTTTCCCTAGAAGAATCTGGTTTCACTGTTGCTTCTTGAACCTTTTTTTTTTTTTTTGCTTTTTTCCTTGAAATGCTATGTCCTTGCATTTTGTTTTTCCTATCTTGATTTTTCATATTACAGCAGATATTTCAGATCAGAACCTATATAACTGAGGCGAGATCTGGGCAGGACTCTTCAAATAATGTGTATTCAGCGGAACTACATAAAACCTCAGGGGACTTACTATTCAATAAGGTTTGTGAGCTGTTTCTTTACATTTTAGCAAAACCTAAATAGTGCCTTCAGAATACTATAAATAATGTCAGGCTGTTTTAGAGGTCTTCTTTCCACCCAAATTAATTTTTTGCCATGTTAGAGACCCAGTTATTCAGGATTTGAATTTTATTGAGTCAAGATGGGGTTGGTATAAGAGATGTGTAAAGCAAAAATTCAGAGATAAACACTGGCAAAAAGGAATTTTAAATGTGATATCCTAGTCTGCTGCAGAATCAATACTTAATCTGCAGTAAATAACATTGGCAAGATGCCAATCCATAAAATGAACCATAAAATGCAGTGGAATACTCTAGCATTGAAAGTATTTCTCAGGCAAACAGCCCTAAATCAAGGTATCGCCCTTCTTATGCTTCAACAGTTTAATTCATGTGTGATGATAATGAAATAAAACGCCTTCATTTTATTTTATTATATAGCTCATATTATGCTGTTTACCTAATATGCAGAGCCCAACCACCCTCCCTACCTGGCTCCAGTCACACTGGCCAGCTACCTGTCTGTTCTGGAGACTTGTCCCTGGCTGTTCCTCCTTAAAATATTCTTTCAGATGCTGACTTTCTGTGCTCTATAAGTCTATTCACAGGGCAATGCTGGCAAAACCCTCATCAGCAGCATTGAAATCTCAACTCACCTTGCCAGCATTCCAATACCTGCTATGTTTCTATTTTCCTGGGCACTCTGACTACACAATACAATTCTCATATTCTCACTTGTCATTTAAAATCCCTCCCATGTATACACATTACTGAATGTAAGAAGGCAGAAAACTTTGATTCACTGATGCAACAAAACATTATGCATACTATGCACACAAGTAAACACATGCTGAATACGTGTATCAACATTTCTGTTGAAGAGGTCATGTTCATTGAGAGAAATTATTGAGAAAAATGGCAAATGACAGAACAAGTTTGAGCAAACAGTTATCAAATACTAAGGAAGGAGAATAAAGAAGAGGTCAAGTACTATGAAAATCCAGATAAAATAATCCCCATGACCCCCCCCCCCGCTCCCAGCAGCCACAACCTCCTTCCCCTGCCATGCATCTCCTTTTTGTGGCCTCACCCATCTCGCCATATCTCTGCTCTGTCTGCGTGTTTCCTAAAATCTTCCTGTTGTAACTAGCCCTCTCCTGTTCCCACATCTTTCTATTTGTTCCTTGAAGGAAAGCTCCCCAGAACATAATGGTAGTTTTTATGCAGTGTAGAAGGAAATCAATCATGTTTTGATAATGGCAATGATCAGTCCTACGAGTACCCCTCTGTGTTTTGTTGGGATAAGGCGAGCTCTGTGGCCATGAACATGAACAATCTGAGACTCCTCACCTACATGAATAGTTAATATGCTACATTTCCTTGCTGAATCTGTTAACATTTGCTAAAGGCCCTATAACTTAGACAAGGCTCAGGGTTTCATATTTGAAGTTATTCAAGAAATAGATGAGACATTATTTTCATGAACTTGCGGTTGTTTGAAGACATTTTGTTGCTGCAGTCTTGCACATTCTCAGCCTTCTATAGAGAGAGAGAGACTAGTGGGTAGTCACTTGATCCAACATTTAAAGGGTAGTGAAGGTGTCCCTTTCACTATGGAAATAATGTGTGTCCTCTGTCCCCAGGACCTCACTCTCTAAAGGAGCCGAGTGTATGTAAATAATTCAGTACAGAACAACAGAACTGGTCTCAGACTGACAGCCTTCTGCAGCCAGTCACAGCCATCTCTACAAGAATCTTATATTCGATACTCTGTGGCTCTTTCAGCAATATGCTGGCTCTGTACTTACCATCTATGCTAGTATGAGATGGCAAGGCCCAAGGTGACCCAGAGGAAGTAAGTGCTAGCTGAACATAGTAAGGATGCTTGTGGATAAGGCAGGGAGCCTCTGATCAAGAGGGGGTGATTTCTGTGCCTAAGGCAGCTGTTAGGTACAGAGCAAGGTGCTGTATCATCCACATCTTCACCTGTATCCACCTGCTATCCTCCCTGGAAAGGAACAGTAGCACTGGCCTTTTTTTTTAATACCCATGTTATCCTTTTAGCTAAGGAGAAAATCATCCACCCTTGGTATGATGAAAAACAATTAAGTCTCTGACCACTGTGAAATTCAGGAGTGGTTTAGAAATAGTTTCAGTTTATAGAGAGGATGAAATGAAATTAGTTCTTTAGTTATTCCTCCTTTGATATTTTGAGCAATGCAAGGAATTTATCTTTAGCATTTTATAATATTTAGTTATTTAGAACAGGATCTGGTTTTCTAAGGAAAATATGAATAGAGCTGTTACTCATTACTCCTGAAAAAGAGAAGCCATGTGAGTTGAACACTGTTCAACAGGTCACATTTTTATTTGTCTAAGCCTTTAGAATGGAGTTTAAAAAGATGTCTTGGGTGACTAATTCCCCAGGTTACATTTGATAGAGGTGGAGGTGGAAGACAGGAAGGGAGAGGACACAAGGAACACTTGATGACATCACAAGTGGCTTTACCACACTGTTCCAAAAAGACCACCTGAAAAGCAATTATCTACTCACAGTAATGACAAAAGCAATGAAGACATAATGAAGGAAAATGATAAGATATGAAAGGAGGAATGAAACACAGTTACAAATGCATTGGCAGACTCTGCCCACGGGTTGGTGACTCAGTGTAATAAAATCCTCCCTGAATCAGTGTAAGCTAAATACAGTAAGAATAAGACTTAGTGAAGTTTTTGTTTTGATTTTAGGAGTCAAATAAAATAATCATGAAGTTTATTTGGAAAAGTAAATGGACAAAGGTAAATAAAACTGTGAAAAGGCTCCCTGATAATCAAAACATACTCTGATGCTGCAACAGGAACATAGAATAACTGGACTAGAAAAATGGTGAAAGAGAGCAGAGACTCCAAGAACAGATCCAAAGATCTAACAGATCTTAAGATTCAAATGAGGTGGTATTTTGCTTTAGCAGAAAAATGATAGGATACCTCATAAATGATTCTGACAGAATTGACTATTCATCCAGAAAAACTGAAAGTATAACCATATGATATACCTGTCCAAAATCAATCTAAAGACTAAAGTGGACCAAGCATGGTGCACATACCTTTGATCCCAGCACTCCCTAGGAAGAGGTAGGAGGATTGCTGTGAGTTCAAGGCCAGCCTGGTACTAAAGAGTCTAGGTGAGCCTACAAAGTACTTGTAATTCCTAATGATCGGGAAACTCAAAGCCAAGAAACTCAAAAGCCATTTACAAAGAAAACACATATTAGTGGTAAACGTTTAGTGTAAAACGTTAACTATCTAAAATGATGAAAGCTACCATAAACAATTGAATAGAAAAAACTATAGTCAGGGATAAAATGGCAATGTAGATGATTTTAAAGTCTACATAAAACACTGTTCTGCATGATTGAGAAAAACGATAAACAGCACAAGAGAAAAGAAAATGAGCTAGGGACATAATTAAGCAATTCATAAAGTGATTCAATCAAAAATAAAAACAAATGCAAACACATTTGCATTAAAGCTAGCATATTAAGTTTTGTGGGTTTATGTGTAGATGGTACACATTCATATGTGTCATCGAGTGTGTGTGTGTGTGTGTGTGTGTGTGTGTGTGCGCGCGCGCGCACACACACAGGCGCACAGGCAAGTTTATACACACGTGTACATCTGGAAGCCAGAGGTTGACTTTGGGTATCTTCCTGTGTCACTCTCCACTTTCACCTTATTTTAAGACAGGATCTCTTTTTTTTAAAATTCATTTCTTTTTTAAATTTTATTCATTTTTTTCAAGCAGAGATACAGAGAGAGAGAGAGAGAGAGAGAGAGAGAGAGAGAGCACTAGGGCCACCACCTTGTGGGTCTGGCTTATATGGGTACTGGGGAATTGAACCAGGGGCCTTAGGCACTGGAGGCAAGTGCCTTAGCCTCTGAGCCATTTCTCTCTTAATGAACCTGTAGCCCACTGACTTCAGTTAGACAAGCTAGCCAATGGATCGCAGGGACCCTCTTGTCTCTGCATCCTCAGTGATGCGATTATAGGCACATGCATGCTAGCATTTTATGTGAGTTCTGGAATCTGTGCTCAGGTCCTCAACCTTCAAGGACAAACACTTTACCTGCTGTGCCATCTCCCTATACCCTAAAGTATTACTATCTAACTCATCAAAACAAAAGGTGCTGATAGAAATTGAGAAGAAGTAGTACCCGTATGCTGTGGAAGTAAAAATAATAACAACTCTAGTAGTCAATCTGAAAACCAATCTATGAAAATTAAAGGTATACATATATATTTTTTTAATTTGAAACTTTGAATAATAAGAATTTACTCTTCTATGGCAGGGTTCTATTTGTATGAATCTTTCCCACAGAAATGCTCTTACTCAGATGTAAGGATTGTGTACTTTGGTATTTATTGCAGTATGGTTTATATCAGAGCCATTGTGATGCCCCCCACTTGAGACAGGAAAAGAAAATACAGATAAATAAGCATAATTCCCAACATTAGGCAGACAGGCAGCTAAATTATAATTACAACTGGAAGAATTAAAAAGGATGAATTCAAATTGATGAGAGAGGAGTTCCACAAAGTATAATTAAAGAAAGCGATGGTAAAAAAAAATCCCCATGTAGTGCTGGTTTGTGACCAAAGATAATTCCTACATGTGTGTGATTAAATAACTGTAACTGTATATCAAAAGAGGTAGATAAGCATAGGTGTATAAAAACATATATGTATGCTTACGTGCATGTGTTTGCAAACCATATTGACAATTTTACTCTAACTAATGTGGGTTATTTCAATATAAGTTGTCAGTGAGAGATGCAAGTGAAAAAGAATTTTGTTTTGTGTTGTGTTGGAGATCAAACCTAGGGTCTTAGACATGCGAGACAACACCCACTACCCCTAAGGTACAGTGCTGTCGTCCCACCCATAAAAAGAATTTTTAAGTTACAGAATTGTTTTAAATTTAATGTCATTCTGATTTACTTAGAATTTTTTAAGCTGTAGCTGAAAACAAAAATAAACATGCCTAAAATTCAAACACTTGGGAAGCCAAGGCAGAGGATGCTGCAAGTTTAGTGCTAGCAATCCAGAAACAGGGTATCACCATGCACAATTTCCCTGCATATTCAAGCAGCCATCAAGTTCAGTTAATCTTTCAAAAATATTTGTGAGTGCATTCATGTTCATGTGTGGATTGCATTGTACAGGTGATAGTGCAAGTATGTGCAGGTACATACAGAGGACAGAGGACCAATCTTTGATCTCCCTAGTCATAGACTCATGTTTTACAAATGTACTGTTATAAAATTCAACAAGATCAATCAGCAATAAAAAATCTTGAAACTTTTTGTGGTTGACGGGGGAAGAGAGTTATTAGCTAGCTGCTGATGAGTGTGGGCTTTCTCTTTGGATTCACTCTGCATCTTCTAAATTTAGTGGTGTGGTTACACAGCTCTGCAAATATCCTACAAATGATCAAATTGTATACTTTCAATTTTACACTTATTGTACATAAATTATATTTCAAGAAACCTTCCTTTAAAAGCCTTCACAGTTTTGTTAGCTCGGGACTCCTAAAAAGTACACACCAATTCAAGATTAGATGTTCAAAAGATTCACTAGATAAAACAGAACAAAAAGGAGAGGGAGGAATGAAAAGGAGATGAAGATGTTTGTCTCTGGAAACAAGAATAATCAACTATGATCCCATGTTCAAAAAATCCCTAATAGCTTCTGTCTCCTAGAATTCAGATGTCTGTTGTTCACGGCTCTTCCATGTGGAAAAAAATCTGTACTCTAATGTTCTCTGGGTGAACATTAACATTTCCTTCAGCATGTATGTGGGTATAGATCATAACCATTAGCATAAGCAGTACCTGAGACTTTGTGACCAACAGGAAGTCAGGATTGTATCCTTTTAAAGTTCTTGCAGATATTTTGGAAATATATTGTTTTCTATATCTTCAAGTTGGAATGGAAACATTCATTCTTTAGATCAATTGGCAATGTTTCAATAAAGAAGTACATATTGCTCACTTTAAAAATATTTTGGCAACTATATTTTTAAATATGAAATATTTGTATTTTCTTTCTACATTCTGTGAGACTGATAGCTGGGCGCTCGAAGGGCAAGTCTACATACTAATGAACTTTATTTGGAGAAGAGAATCACCAAATTCCCAGGGAACCTATGGAATGAGGAGAAAGCAGATAAAATTTTGTTCTAGAGAATGTTTTCTACCTTTGTTTTTCAGCACCAATTTGAGAAATTCTTTGAGACTTGGCTTTTACTTGCAAGTTAAAAAAAAAATCAGGAGTGTGGTGGGCCCAAACCCTGGGTTAAAAGTCCTCATTTTTGACCTCTGCCAAATCTAGGTTGGTAACCTAGGGTTTCTAAACTCTGAGCCTCAGAAGTCCTACCTTATTACCTGCACTAAGAATGCCTCCTTAGATTAGTCATAAGGAGAAATAAATAAGCACTCAGTGGATAGAAATTATCCTTAAATCACATTTTTCTCAAAACTAAAGTTTCCTTATCTATAGTACTATTTTTATTATTTAAAACAGCTTAACTCACTCATTTTGAAGCATACTGTTTTAGGTACCAGACTTTGCAATTTGAATTCAAATATAAAGAACTCGCCAAACTTGAATAAGGGAGAGGAAGCAAGAATGGAAGAAATACGATGATACAAGACAGAAAGCAGGAGAAGAGAGGGGGAAAGGGGGCTCAGGAAGAGTGCAATTCTAAAAAAAGAACTGAGCCAGGTCCTTGGGAAGTCCTCGAGCCTCCACTGTCCAGTGGAGGGCATCTGCATCCTGGCATGCAGAATGAACCCACATTATCAACCAGCAAAGTATAACAATAACAATGTGGGAAGACTGCAGTGATGGGTCCAGAGTGGTGGTGGACAGAGCTGCAAAAACCCAAGTAGTGCATTTTTTTACCACTGTAGCTTTACGTCCTATAATAATACTACTACAAGCACCTTTGCAGAGAGTCTAAGATACCCTAAACTGGCCCCTAATTAACACTGTAGGCTCGTCTATCAATACTACCTGACTTACATTTTGACTTGAACTTTAGTAGTAAGTGTATTTTCCTTTATGTCATAGTTTATTTGTTGTTTCATTTATTTCACTGCCTGAAACTATCATCTAAGTCATATCTATCTTTCTTCCAAGAGACACTGTCTCCTCTGTGAAGACTTTCCTGAAGACTCAGGATAATTACTCCTCCTCTCTCCCTTCATAATATAATCTAATATGTCTAATATATAATATAATACTATACATTACATAAGCCTCTCAACTCCGAATCTAGCTTTTTCATATTTGAAACCTCATGTGTATAACAAGCTATCTAGAAGTATTCAGCAAATGCTGTCAGTTGGATCCAGTTTTCACTTTTAACTAGGAAATGTAAGCTCTTTATATTTATTATTATATCACTGCATACACTTTATGCTTCCCTATATTTCTTTCTTTTATAAAGTTATGATTATGACACTATCTACCACATCAGGTAGATGTGGAGAATAAAGAAAATACTGCAAGAAAAATGCCTGATACACAGTGAATTCTTTTTTTTTCTTTATTGTCCATAATGAGTTACATTGTTCAGTGGGCCAACAATGAGTTGTTATCCCCAATTCCCCGTTGCCCCCTCTCCCCATCCCCAGTCAGCTGGATATCCTCCTCCGTGGGCCGTCTGGATCAGTCTTTGTGGTAGGGGACCGTGGATAGCCCAGTCTTCAGCCGGGTTCTCATGACCCAAGTGTGCTGTTACTGAGGGTTGCCAAGTCTCTGATATTCTCCCCCACCACAGCTCTCACAATCTTTCCGTTCCCTGAGTCGTGGTGGGTGAGTGAATTCTAACAAGCCAGGAGATCGTAGTGGAAGTATCGCCGTGGTCTTGTTGCTGGCAGATTTTGCACAAAGAAGCAATTTCTAAACTTTGCTTTTAAAAAAAATATTTTTATTTATTTACCTGTAAGCAAAGAGAGATAGAAGAGAGACAGGGAGAATGGGCATGCCTGAGCCTTCAGCCACTGCAAACAAATTCCAGATGCATGCACCACTTTGTGCATCTGGCTTTATGTGGGTACTGGGGAATCGAACCCCAGGTTGTTAGGCTTTGCAGGAAAGTTCCTTAACCACCGAGCAATCTCTCCATCCCTAAACTTTGCTTATTAAAAATAAGAGAAATAGCTCAGCCTGGCTTTGAACTAATGGGAGTTCTCCTGCTTCAGCTTCCTGAGTGCTAGGATTACAGACATGAGCCACCACCTGTGATTCTCAAGATATACTTTAAAAAAATAATTTAGGAGAATTTAGAAAAGCTATGTTCTAATACCTATAAATTTCCCAGAAACATTTCTTCCTTTATTTTTCCATGTTATTTTCTAATCCTCAAAACTTGCCATCTTAGTCTGAATACTTTCAAGGCATCTCCCTCCCACCCTGGATATAATCTTCATCAACAAAACTTATTCAAGCACATCTCTTATAACTGCCCATGCATTCCATGGGCCTTCAGGATGCCATGAAGAAATCAGTGAAAGCTCCTGATTAATAACCACCAAAACCTATTGTTCTTACTTCTTCACCACAATTTGTTTTTATTTAAATATTAGACTAGAAATAGTATTTTTGTGTATTTATGCAGTAAGGATCCAACTCTGTTCTCTCCATATAATGATTTGGTTTTCTTGACATCATTCACAAGGTAACCATTTCCATAGTGATTTCTGAAGCTGTTTTCTCTCTGAATGTACCAAATTCCCATATATTCTGTTCCATTAGACTACTAGTCTATTCCTGACTCCATCTAATTTATCTTTTCTATTATTAACCTATGAACATGCTTTAATGCCTGTTCAGGTAAGCCCCTCCTTCTTGCACTGCTAAGGTTTTCTTAGCTATATATAGTTTCTGAAAATTTTTATTCTGAATAATGTTTATTTTAAATGAAATAAGCCAGACACAGAAAAACAAATACTGCATGTTCTCACTTATATGTGGAAACTTAAAATGATTACATAGGAGAGAGTAGACTCATGATCACTAGGTATGGTAGTTTGAAGACGTGTTCCCCAATAGATTCAAAAGTTTATTACAGTTTTTCTCCAGCTGCCTGGCTGTAGGGTGTGTCACCATGTCCAGATCCTAGGGTCCAGCCCTAAGGTGTTTCTGGGGTGGGTCTGGAATTCCAGCTGAGCTCAAGCTTGGAGTTCCTTCTATTTTCCAGTTTTGAGTTGCAGTGTGAAAAGGTAGCTTGCTTTTGTGGTGTTGGTGATAGGTTTTCTTTCTGCTTGGACCTGTGAAAGGGGGCCAACCTCTTTCTCCATTTTGGAACATCCCCTGGATCTGCAGCTTCAATAAATCCTTTCTTCCCAAAACTGTGCCTGGTTTGGAGATTCATCCCAGTGGCATGTGGCTGAGGACACTAGATTAGCAAAGGTAGGGAGAAGTAAGGTGGATAACAAGTACCAAAATACATTTAGATAGGAAAGCTTGGTTCTGTGTTAATAGGACAGTACAGTAACTATATTTGGTAATATCTTACTATCCATTTCATAGACTACTAGAAGAGTTGAAGTTTTAGGCTACAAACAAAAAATGATAAACATTTAAGGAGGTGGAAATGCTAATTATCTTTATTTTATTGTTATATGTATCAAATTATCACAATGTTTTCAATTAATATGTGTCCTCAGTATGTGTTAATTAAAATTTTGAGCCAGATGTGTTGGTTCACATCTGCAGTCTCAGCATTCAGGAGGCTAGGGGAGGAGGAGTGTTATAAATCTGCTGAACTGAATTTGATCCCTAGCACCCTGCTGCATCCCTAATAGCATGCTGCAAAATAGCCCACATATCTTTAATTCCAACCCACCTATGACAATGGGAAGTGGAACCAGGAGAACCCTGAAACTTGAAGGTCAGCTAGACTGGCCTTTCCAGGAGCAAAACAAGTAAGACCCTATCTCAAATACAAGGTGGAAGAAGAGAAACAACACTCACTGGTTGTCCTGTGACTTCCATATTCATGTCATCTCTCTCTCTCTCACACACACACACCGTAAAAATAAACAGAATGTAAAAAAATCAAATTAAAAAACCTGGAATTTATGTAAAATAAATCTGTTTTGAAATAAGGTCTCTATAGAATTCAAAGCTTAAATGAGGCACACTCCATCAGGACATGCTCTAAAGCTAATATAAGAGGAGAGGGTGCATAGAAACAAAGAACAAATGCATTAGGTACTTTCTCATTGTTGTGACATAATTCCTGACATAAACAATTTAAGGAAGAATTTATTTTGTCTCTTGACTTAAGAGAGTTTAGTCCATGCTTACTTGGTCCCTTTAGCTTGGGCAAAACATCATGGCAGAAAGAGCTTGCAGCTGAGAAACAGAAACAGATAGGCAGGGAATAGGACAATAGACTTCGAAGAACCTATCTCCTCCAACTGAGTCCACCTCTTAAAGTCCCTATAGTTACCCACAGCAGTGCTAAAAGCTGGGGAACAAACATGAGCACCGGGGAGGCACTCAGCATTCAAACTATATAGCAGAGACCATGTGAAGAGGAAGGCTAGACTGAAGTAAGCATCTACAAATCCAAGATAACAGGAGCTAGGAGAGTCAAGAAAGATACCTCCCTGGAATTTTCCCAGGAAGATGGCTCTGCTGATGCCTTTATTTCAGCCTCAAGAGCTTCAAGACAATCATCTCTATTTCTTCAGGCCACCCAAATTGTGGCAATGTATTATGACAACCTAAGAAATTCACAAACACCCAGCCAGCCACAATATTTCAAGCAAACATATTATTTACTTATGTATTTTTGTTGATGATGGTGAAAATTTCTTTTCTGTATGAAAATAGCCATTTGACTGGTGAATTCTACTAGCATTCTTTGTAATCACTGCTACCTTAAAACATTTCTGCCATCTTAATTGCTCGCGCCAGTGTTTCTTTTCTTTCTTTTGTCTTTTCCTCCTTTAATGTTTTGTACTGGATGTGCCAAAGTGACTTCTGCTAGTTGAGAACTCTGTGTCCCAGTTTCTTCTGTCGGTTATTCCCAAAACTGATACTGAGGTCTTAACCTCTAAATTTAATCAATATCTACATCTCCTGTAGAAAAAAAACGTCAGGATCTCTGCATACTTTTCTTCCTTTGACACATGTTCCATTCTTTCATCAGTTTGAATTTCCTGGAATTTTTTTTAAATGCCTTAAAATTTCATAAGACTTCCAGTTAAGATGGCAACATTGTAGCCACGCTAAAGCAATCTAGGGAGGGAAAAAAGACAGAAAGACCACAGAATACACTCTTTTACCTAAAACTTCAGGTGCAGGAAGAGTTTTTTATCCTCAGCGAAAAGACAGGAGAGACCAGAGGCTTCTGGAACCCCCCCCCCCACTGCAGTTGGCCAGGCATTGATGGCCCCAGCGGCACCTGCATTCAGACCAGAGTTGCTACACTCGCCTGGAACCTGCCTGAGAGAAAATTCTCCATTCACCCCACCCATGCAAAGTCTAAAAACCTCAAGAAGGAAATAACCCTGGGCTGGCCTGGGAGCAGCTTTGAAGCAGTTGCAGGAGCCCACCCTTCCCCCAAGGATCAGCAGCTGGAGCCACTGAAACCAGGGCACCCAGCACAGCTGATCTAAACAGCAGATTCACAGACCCAGCCAGCCCACAGCCCTCTGAGAGAGAGAGAGAGAGAGAGAGAGAGAGAGAGAGAGAGAGAGAGAGAGAGAGAGAGAGAGAGAGAGAGAGAGAGAGAGAGAGAGCCAGCCTCATACTCAGCTGAGGTGAAACCAGAGGCCATCTCCAGAGGTAACAGGGTCATTTTGACATCACTTCTACCACAGTAGGTGGGAAATAACAAGAAAGCGAGGCAAGGTCTGGCAGAGATGAGCTGGCTATTATACTCCTAAGCTCATCCCAGGTATACACCTTCTCCACCTCCAAAATTGCCACCAGTTTAACATCTGATTCAAACCACCACAGCTATGCATATTAATGGGGGCTCATGCGATATTTCAGTACATGAGTATAGCATGCACTGATCAATCCATCCAGCAATCACTTTACCTACCCTACTCACAACCCTTAGTCATCACTACTCTATATTCAGGTCCATTGTTTGTTTTGGAACTTCTAAGTATAAGAAAAAAAATGTGGTACTTGTTTGTGTCTGGCTCATTTCACTTAACAAAATGTATTGTATTCCATTGTGTGTATATAGATACATAACACATCTGTAATTTGATATCTCAGTCACTATACTTTTTGTTCCTTTGAGTATGTCTTATGTAGACCAGATATCACTAAGTAGAACCTCTAGAGTTCCTTATAATTTTGTTGGAATATTATCACCAGGATTTTTTTCAAGAATATCAGTGTATATATTATACCTTTTGATGCCTTTATGCCAGAAAACATATTTATTCCATCCTCCTATTTCAATGCAGTCAGCTAGATATGAAAGTCAAGATTCAAATTTCCTTTTCAAAAAATAGTGTGAAGCCAAGTGTATCTGTAATTCCAGCACTGGGGAAAAGGAAGCAGAAAGACCAAGCGTTTGAGACCAGCCTGGGCTACATGGCAAGAGCTGACTGATGCAGAACATCAAGGCTTGGAGACATAGCTCACTGGCAGAATACTTCCACAAGGCCCTGATCTTGATCCCAACACTGAAAGAAAAGAAAGCTTGAAAGCTTGGACATGTGAGCTCTAGGACTACTATTGAAAAGCCTAACATTAATCTGATTCTTGGTCATTCTAAGCAACCTTCTTTCTCCCTGGAGTTGTTTTCTTAGTCTTCCTTTCAGTGGCAAGGTATTGATATTCTCTCCTTTAGGTCTTTTGTCTGGTAGGTAATAAGTCTATTCAATTTCCCCTTCATTGTAGAGAAATTTCAATTAGTAGTTCCTCAAAAAATTGTTTCCTTTATTCCGGGTCTCCTATGAATTATTGTTGATATTTATTCTATTTTCCATACTTTCATTTGGGTCTCGTATTTCTGATTTTTTATTCTTTTCTGCTGCCTTCTGGGAAGGTTCAAATGCCACTTCTCATTAACTCATTCATCAACTGGTTTCATTCAGCCCATGAATTAAGTTTTTCATTTATACTATAGAAATGAAGTTGGTTCTTTTCAATAACTCCTTGGCCCTGTTTGTTTCTAGTATCCAATCTGTTCTTGAAAATATTTACTAGCATTACTGTAAATTCTTGTTCAATCTGGCTTATTAGTTTTGCTCATTGGAAATTAGTTGCTGAGATTGTATTTTTGTCTTTACTGTGTTTTATTTTGGTGTTCCTCAGATCTCTTCATTTTTCCTATTTCCTTCAGAACTGATATTGTAATTGAAGAGGCTGTTTTGTTTTCTAGAGGTAAAGGAGGAATAGAAATTGCCCACAATGACAAATAACCACAGAAAATATAGTTACATCTAAAATATTTTATAAATGTAATACTTTGTGATTGTTACAATGACTCTTGGTTTCTTCTATCACCTCCATGGACCTCTTGGGTTTTCTGCCCTGAATTATATGACTTCCTTCTTCAAAAATTATTAACATTTAAGGGCTGGAGAGATGGCTCAGCGGTTAAGGCACTTGCCTCCAGTGCCTAAGGCCCCGGGTTCAATTCCCCAGGACCCACATAAGCCAGACCCACAAGGTGGTGACCCTGGTGTGCTCTCTCTCTCTATCTATCTATCTATCTATCTATCTCTATCTCTCTCTATCTCTATCTCTCTGCTTGAAAATGAATAAATAAAATATTTTAAAAAAAAATTATTAACATTTAATTTTTAGCCAAGCAGGGTGGCTTACACCTGTAATTCTAGCATTGAGGAGGCTGAAGTAGGAGGTCAGGAGTTCAAGGCAAGCCTATGCTACATAGTGAATTCAAAGCCAGCCTGGGCTACATGAGACCATGCCTCAACAGAACCAAAAAGTAAAATTTAGTTTTAAAGATTTCTTACTGAAGAGGTTGAGTGGATAACGGCACTCACAATGCAAGTCTAAGGGCCTGAGAGAGTCTGATTTGCCATGAGTTCAATTCCCCAGCATCTACATGAATAGCTGAGCATGGCCACATACATCTGTAACCCCAGTCCCATGGGGTGTTACTCCCTTGGGGAGACTGGAGAATCACTGGAGCTTGCTAGTTAGCCACTCTGACCAAAAAGAGCAGCTCCAGGTTCAGCGAGACTCCATCTCAAGGCAACATACAGATGAGCAACAGGGGAGGACACTTAACTCTGCTCACATATACATGGGGTACATGCATCTGCACACACAACAACAACAACACACACACATACACACACACTTGCATTGAAAAAAGATTTCTTAAACATAATGGATAACTAGAGAAATATCAGGTTTTATAAACTAGCTTGGACATTGCCTGAAAATATAGAAGTGAGCTAGACATATGTTCTGCTCAATTATTTCTGATCTGCCCTCATATTCTTGCTATATCAATATTTGTAGCTTATCATATACTTTTTCAAATGGCTAGTCTCTTCATTTGACATTGAGTAATCATAAACATTTGCAAAACACTTGCCATAAAATTGTTCTTGCTTCTAGATACCCAGCAAGAAAGGAGTCAAAGAAAGCATTCAAATATAATACCAGGGCTTTTTGTTTTTGTTATTTTTTGTTTGTTTTTGAGGTAGGGTCTCACCCTAGCCCAAGCTGACCTGGAATTCACTGTGTAGTCAGTCTCAGGGTGGCCTCAAACTCACAGCAATCTTCCTACCTCTGCTTGAGTGCTGGGACTAAAAACATGCACCATCACACCTGGCAGAATGCAGTTTTTTGTAAGAGCAAGAACTACTTTTTCTATGATTTTTGCAGAGTTTCACAGGCATCTAGAATAATATAAAAAACCACAGGATGTATATGGACCACTAATTACAAGTGCATACATAGAATGTTATAAGAAGAAAGTACAAGTGTCATGAAGCACATAAAGGAGAGGTTTGCTTGAAGGGATTATGTAGAATTACTTTTCCAGCAAAAGAACTGACAGCTTCAAGAGCCATTCTGTAAGTGTGACATTACAGATGTAAGCATTTAGTACCTGGTTCCCATATAGGTCCTCCTACTGTGCATGGGGCTTGAATCATCTCAGAATCTTCATTACTAATTTCTGAAAATGATAAATTAGATGAATTGATTAATAATGCCATCTACTTATAGAAATAAGAAGAAAAGACACTGTTTGACTAAGCTAATTTGTGTTTCTTGCTTCACCCCTGCCTGCTCCCAGCTCATTTTCTTCTCTGACTTGCAGATGAAGGAGCCTCTGTTCACCCTTGCGATGACACGTACTGTGGCCCTTTCCCAGAATCCGAGCCAGAAGTGAAGGCTGTTGCTAACTTCCTCCGTAAACACAGAAAGCACATTAGGGCATACTTGTCCTTCCATGCTTATGCTCAGATGCTGCTGTACCCCTATTCTTACAAATATGCAACAATTCCCAATTTTAGCTGTGTGGTAAGTATCTGCTCCCTGTATGTGTGTCCAGACGTCCTTCATGTTCTTTCTGATGCTCATGGTTCTAAGTACTGGCAGCAAATATTGTATTTATGATAGTAAGTATTTTATATTTAACTCACTATTCTTCATAAATTATAGCCACATTTTACATACCTTTTCTTACATAATGTAACAGATGAGAACATTGAGACCCAGGGATAGGATTAAGTAATTAGGTTTAGGACATATAGCTACTAAAAGGTCCTAGTTAGGACTCAGTCCCAAGTCTAACTCCAGAATTGTTACTTCTAGCTACCATCCTGCTTCTCAGATATAATCATCTTAAACATATTACATTCTTACTACAGGTTATACAAAATATATCAGGGTGGATTTGATTAATAGTACAGTTCTGGTCACATGTGCAGGGCTCTAATTAACTTTATTAAATCAATAATTGTTCATAAATTATAGTCTGACTCTCATTAATTAAAAGCCAGTTTTAATTTACAAGTGTTATTTGCATAATGCTACTAAGTCTCTGGGCATGTAACTGACAAGAAGTACTAAGAATGAACAGACTTTTAAGCACATGATTACTTGGAAATGAAGACAAAACTCCTTTCCTTCTTATCACAGAAACCCAACAAGCTGTTCTGACAGGGCATACTTCACTGGAAAGTGAGTTCATTTCAGTGTCTATAGCATCCAAAGGCCTATAAAGTTCAAAGCTAAGAAAGACTAATAAATAGTGTTAGGAGTCAGGATAACAATTACCTTTGGAGAAGAGGGGGAAGGGCTGGGTGATTGGAAGGAAGCACTAGGATCTCTGGGTTACTGCTGCTTTTCTCTTCCTTGGCCAGGAAGGTTATAGAGCATGTTCAATCTGTGACCCTTTGACTGAGCTTTTTTTTAATTAAAATTTTGTTTATTTATTTATTTGCAAGCATAGAGAGAGAATGAGAGAGAGAGTGGGTGCACCAGGGCCTCTAGCCACTGCAAATGAATTCCAGATGCATGCCCCACTTTGTACTTTCTGTAGGCAAGGGGAATCAAACTGGGGTTGTTAGGTTTTTGCAGGCAAGCACCTTAACTGCTGAGCCATCTCTCTAGCCCCTCTCTGAGCCAAGTTGGAAAGAAATGGAAGAACCAAGGAGTCCCCGAGAAGCTGGTATCTAGAGTGGGAATCTTCTTAGAGAACTGAGTCCTTAACCCTTAGTGTCTGACATTAATTGAGTAGTTGCTGTCAGAGTTGAATTGAATTGGGTACTTGGTTAAGTGTTGGAGAAATGAGAAACTTATTATCTGTATGTCTTTCAGCATGAATGTTTGTGGTAGGTTTTTCTTCCTACTTCAACTCCTGACACCAAACATTTCTCCAACATCAACTAAGAACCCAATTCAACTCTGATACCAACTACCCGATTAGAGTCAGACACCAACAGTTAAAGGACTCAGTCCTATAAGAAAACACCCACTCCAGATACCAGCTTCTTGGGGACTCCTTGGTTCCTCCATTTCTTTCCAACTTGGCTAAAAGGGCCCCAGGCTCCCACCACCTCCTGTTCAGTTGTAACAATTTACATTTAAATTTAGTTGTTTTAACAACTCACAGAGTCCATGGAAATGCTTTGCTTACTGTTATATTGATTCTAAAACATACCACTTTGGAACAGCCAGATGAAAGACAAACATAAAGCAAGAGACAGGAGGCCTCCCAACTTTCAAGCCTCCTCTGGGTATGCTAGCTTCCGACAACTACCATGTGCTCACCAACCCAGAAGCCTGGCAAATCCTACTGATTAGGGGATTTTACAAAGGGTTCCCTTACATGGGTACAGTTGATCAAATTATTGCCCAGTGGTGATTGACTGAGTCTCTTGGACTGTTATAAAAGGATGGGGAATTCAATTGGCATCTAGTGGGTATAGGCCAAAGAAGCTGGTAAATATCCTTCAAGGCACAGAACATGCCCCCAGGCTCCTGGGCCCCCAGCCCCAGCAAAGAATTACTCATTCCACAAGAATGAGAAGCCTGGAACAGGTTATACATAAGCTAAATCACTGTGACTAAAATAAAAATTCTCAGAAAGTAGACAATCCCTGAATGTTAACCAGAAACTATTGTTAAATTCTATTAAAGTTATTCAAAATACTCCTCCAATATGTGAGTCCTATTTCTGATAACTTTTGAAGCTAGCCACTTTAAATATGAAAATATTTAAATGAAAACGTGCTCCTTATTTGGCTGGGGGCCTATAAATGTCTGTTTGGACAAAATCATCAAAACAGGAGTGATCACTAAGACTTTAAAGTGAGTGTTTAGCTGTGCCACCCTGAAAAATAATTCTTGGAAAATTAATGAAATTTCTGCATTTTATAGATAGATCACATCTAAGCCACCCATTAATATATATGTATATGAAAACAGCAGAATGCAGTGAACTCCTAAAGGTTAAAACTAAACTCTGAAGTGAGTTGACCAATGAGGAAAGAAACCCCATTTTGTCAATTTACTTGACTTGGAAGGCAGTGTCAGGTGTCATCCTGGGAGGGAATCTATTTTTTAAAAATAGCTCCCCTGGGGCCTTACAACAAGGAGCAACCACAAGTCAGGTAGACTGAATTTCACCTGCCATATAATCCTCTGGGTGAGAAAGAACCCTAAATAGCAGTCGTGGAGGAAGTGGGAGGGTCAGATGCTGGAAAGCCAAAGAGTGCAGGATGCAAGTGGCAGGAAATTCAACTCAAGCAAAGAAGTGTGCGAGGAATGAGCCCTACACTAGTTAACTGGGAGCCTATCAACTCAAAGTAGCTCTGGAGTTTGACAGTCCTGAGCTTGAAAGCAGAAGGAAGATCAACTTTTGAGCCATCTCTGTGTCATTCTCTGAAGTTCCAGTGGTTCCTGACATCCACAGCCATATCCCTTTAGTGTGATTAACACCCAGGACATCTTCAAAGTATGAAGACAGATCCTCCACCTATACAATCTCAGTGCTATAGTTGTATCCTCTACTCCCATATAAATAAAAAGATAGGAAAATTCAAGGAAAAAGTAATATTAAAAAAAGAAAAAACAAATAGAGAGCCCGATGTGGTGGTGCATACCTTAACCCCAGCACTCAGGCGGCAGAGATAGGAGGATCACTGAGTTCGAGGCCACCCTTAGACTACATAGTGAATTCCAATCAGCCTGGGCTAGAGACCCTAACTCAAAAAACAAAATATATATATAGAAATATCAGAAATAAAAAGTGTATGAGACAAATAAAAGGCACACTAGAAGGCATCATAGGCTCAAAAAACAAAAAAAGAATCTCAAGAGAAAGGACCAAGTTGATACTACAATAAAGAAAAATAATAATAAATCAGGATGACCACAACATCCAAGAAGTCTGAGATTCAATTAAGAAACTAAACAAAAGAATTCAGAGGATAAAAGGAGCTTATATAAAACTTTAAAAACTTCAATAATATATTCAATAAAATTACAGCAAAAATTTCCCAAATCTGGAGAAATATACATCCAAAGACAAGAAGCATTTTGAACCCCAAATATAGATGACCAGAGAAGAAACACTCCATGAAATATCATAGTCAAGATGTCAGAAATGCAAGCAAGACACAATATTAAAAGCGATAAGAAAAAATTGCCAACTCACCTACAAAGCCAACACAATACAATAATATCAGATCACTCACCAGCTGTCCTGAAAGCCAGGAAAGCATAGAACAAGGAAATAACTTCCAACCAAGATTGCTATGTTCATCAGTTATCTTTTTAAATTAACAGAGAAGAATATTTCAAGATAAACACAAACTAAGACAATTCATTACCATACTAGCACTGCATAAAATACTTAAAGGATCATGGTACACAGAGGAGAAAGAAAGCCAGTTTCAGTCATAACAGTACAAAAAAAGAATAAATTTCATGAGAGGAATAGCTAAACCATGGAGAACTAGGAAGGAATTCATCATGCCTACCACAGGAAACTAGCAAATCCCTAAAGCACTAATAAGAGAAAATTAAGGAACAAGCAATAATCCAACCAACCAGCAAAACAAACAACAAAATTACAGGAATTAGTAAACATCTCTTAAGAATCACCTTAAATACAAATGATCTCACCTCCCATTAAAGAGACTAGCTGTCAATTAGTTATTATCTCCAAGAAACACATCACATTACTGAAGACAACTACAGGCGCAAATGTGAAGGATGGAATTCAGCTTATCATGTGAATGGAAACCGAAAACATCAAGGAAGAAATTTTAAAATTCCTAGAACCAAGATTAAATGAAAGTACAACTTATCAGAACTTTGGAGATGTAGCTAAGGTAATTCTTAGAGGAAAGTTTATAGTTATGAGAGATTACATTAAAAAGCCAGAGAGAGCCCAAATAGAAAATATTATTATGCATCTCAAGGTCTTAGAAAAACAACAAGCCATTATATGCAAAAAGTAATAAATATTGGGGCAGAATGAGATAGAGACTAATAGAAAAATACAGAGAATCAAGGAGGTAGTTCTTTAAAATTAAAACTATATATACTGATAAACCCCTAGACAAAATAATACAAAGATAAAGAGAAGATACAACTTAGTAAAATTAGAAGTGAAAAGGAGATGTTGCAATATATTCTAGTAAAATCCAGAGTAGCACTAAGGAATACTTTTAAAACCTCTATTCAAAAAAACTAGAAAATCTTTTTTAAAAAAGATACATTTCTAGGTACATATGACCTAATAAAATTAAATCAAACAGATCTATAATGAGCAAATATATTAAAGCAGTAATAAAGAATTTCCCTTCAAAGAAAAGTCCAGAATCAGATGAACTCACTGCTAAATTCTACCAAAACTTCAACACTTCCCAAACTGTTCCATAAAATAAAATGGGGGAAAAAAACACCAAACTCATTGTACATAAAACCAGCATTACCCTGATACAAAAAAGTAAATTATAGACCAATTTCTCTGATAAACACAGATGCAAAAATTCTGCATACAATTTAAGATCATACACTATGGCCAATAGGTTTCATTCCAGGGATGCAAGGATGGTTCAACATATGCAAATCAATAAATGTTACATAGCACATAAATAGACTTAAGGACAGAAATCATAGGATCATCTCAAGAGATGTAGAAAAAGACTTTAACAAAGTTAAACACTCCATCAAGATTAAAGCTCTTCAGAAACTAGGAATAGGAGGAACACCTCTCAACATAATAAAGACTATATTTGACAAACCTATAGTTAACACCCTGCTAGATGGGGAAAAACTAAAAGTATTTCTTCCAAAGTAAGGGACAAAAAATAAGGGTTTCCCTTCTCTGTTCTTATTAAATACAATGCTCAGTCTTAGCTGGAGCAATAAGGCAAAAAAGGAAAGAAATGGGGTGCAAATAGGAAAGGAAAATGTCAAATTATCTCCATTTGCAGATGACCCTAAAGACAGCATCAGAAAATTCTGAGATCTGACAAACACTTTTGGAAAAGAAGCAGAATACAAAACCAATTTACATAAATCAATAATTTTTGCATGCCAACATGTAATTTACTAAAAAAATAAAAAGGATTTTTAAATCACATTCACAATAGCTTCAAAGAAAAAAAAACTGGGAACAGATCTAACCAAGTATGTGAAAGACCTCTTCATTGAACACTATGAGACTGAATGGGAAGAACTCATACTGTGAAAATTACTTTATTACCTAAAGCAATCTATAGAGTCAATGCAATTCTCAACAAACTTCCAACAATATTCTTCATAGAACTATTTTATAAAAACCCCTAAAATGCATATAGAAGCATAGAGAACCCAAAATAGCCAAAGCAATCCAAAGCAGAAAGAATAATGCTGGACATATCACAATACCTGATCTTAAACTACATACAGATTCATGTTACTATTATCAAAGAGCCATATTACTAGTATCAATCAAAGCAGACATGTAGACCCATGGAATAGAAGAGAGGACACAAAATAAGCCCACACAGCCAAGCCATCTAATTTTCTTCATAAAGGTTATAGGCTTATATCCCCTCCCCCTCCCATCCCACTGCACCTGAGGGCTCTCCTTAATGGGGCAGCTTGTTGGTGTTTGCTGTTGGGTAATTAAGGTCTCACTCAGTCTCTTTGGGGGTGGGGGATGCCTCAGGATATTTTTACCTACCCTGCAGACCATCTAATTTTTGAAAAGTCTTAAGAAACATGCATCGGGATAAAGATAGCCTCTTCAACAACTTGTGCTGGCCAAACTCTTTGGCTTTCATGCTTCTTTGGGGAAGAAAAGGGACCAGAAATAGGGGGACCAAGGGAACAGAGGACAATAGGGGATGAATTAGAACAAAGTATAATGATCAATATCTATATCTATATATCTATATCATCTATACAAATACTATAATGAAACCCATTACTTTGCATGTGAACTTTAAAATATTTTTATTTTTTGTTTATCTATTTGCATGTGTGGGGGGTGTCAGGAGCACCAGAATCTCTTGCCACTGCAAATGACCACCAGACACTTCAAAAATATTTTTATTTATTTATTTACAAGCAGGGAGAGATAGAGAAGAGAGACAGAGAGAATGGGCATGCCAGGACCCCCAGCCACTGCAAACAAATTCCAGATGCATGAGCCTTTTTGTGCATCTGGCTTTACATGGGTACTGGGGAATCAAACCCAGCTCATTAGGCTTTGCAGGCAAGTGTTTTAACTGCTGAGCTATCTCCCCAGCCGATTTACACCACTTTTTGCATCCCAATTACATGTGTGGTTTAGGAATTGAGCCCCAGGCCAGGAGGTTTTGCAAGCAAACATTTTAACCACTAAGCCTCTAAAAATCTTTTTTCAATGTTAAAACTATGTTCATAATTTGTATAAATAGGCAAGTAACTATCTTTTCCCTTAACATATTTTTCCATAAATTGAATCATTTGAAATAATGAGGAACAAAAATCTCCAAACCAGCAAAATGAAGTAATCTAAATGTAGAAATACTTGTGCTTTCCATGGAATATTGCTACAATTATTGGAGAAGATATTGAAATCTTAAAACATTCTCCATAGAGAGCTGCATTATGGTATTTACATTCCTTTTCTGTTGGTTCCTGTGGGAAGAATATCATCATCTGTGAGATCAGTATTAATCTGGCAGCTCCTGGAGCCTGGTCCCTGAATGTCCACTAAGAGTGCCATTTGTAGCAAACACTGCAGTGTGTATCCCTGACCTGAATGAGGACAGCAGCCTGAGGCTCAGTCTGACACATGCCACCACATTGGCCAGGGTCCTTCAACTGAAGTATTAAATTATTCACAGCCAAATGGAAATGGGAGAGCTGTGTGCTAGTTCCAGTATGCTTCCATTCTTCCATGTGTCATACAATACTTCCCTAACTTCCTGCTAAAACTAGTGCTTTTATCTTGCTTGAAAATGTTTTTGAGTACAGTCAAGATCATTCTACTTCCTTTTAGACTATCCACCATCTACAATTTTGACTGTGTTGAATATTTTCTTGACTTTTGGCATCAACAGGAAGAATTCCATTTGAGAATTCCTGCATCTTAGTGTCACCTGGAGAAGCTCTGTTAGAGACATCTGTAACCTTAGAAGCTTAGAGCACTCTGAAATTGATGTTCTTGTTCCCAGTAAAGATAAACACACAGCATACAAGAAGTCATTCTTACTTGATGGCTTCTTAATTGGTCCAGATGTGTTTTCAATACCTGTATATATCCACTGGCATATACACTTACAGCTCAATGATTACAACTCTTGCACACCTATGCTTATTCAACTTTCATATGAGAAATATTCATTAATATTCCTTCAACCTCCCCGAGCTTTCCTTTCTCTATCTGCAAAACAGAAGTAGTCTTGAACATTGATTTGTGTGCAGATCAATCAAATGAAATGATGTGCTCTAAGAATATTACTTGATCCCCAGCACTGCACTAAAAATGAAAATAAATTTAAAAATTGAAGTATGTCACAACGTGTAATGTGGCAAAAAAGAGTAATATATATTATTGAGTATAGCTATTAACTAATTGCCCATTCCTGTCCTCTGCGCTGACTAGCACGAAGGCTCAAGCAACATACCATGCTTCTAGATGCTTGAAGGCAACATCATGAATGATCCATTTTTCCCTCATAGGAATCTGCAGCTTACAAGGCCGTGAAAGCACTTCGCTCAGTACATGGGGTGCGGTACAGATATGGACCTGCCTCCCAAACACTATGTAAGTTTCTTGTGCATGTTATGTTAGAATACGTCATCTCTTTTGAACCAATATCCTTCATCATGACTTCCTTCTACAAAAAGAGAGTATGCTTCCCCTAAAGTGAAATCTGTGACGACCAAATTAGCCAAAGAAAATGCAAAGTTTATATCTGATTAGTTTCCACTGCTTGACAGAAATCACTGTACCGATTTAAACAAATTCTAAGCAGAGAATATTTTAAGCACGCAGTGATGACTACAAGTTGAATTGAGATCTTCTGACAGTCAAGAGCACTGAAATGTGCTCCTTAAACAATTGTGAGTGCTGTGAGGGTGGAAATGGGCCTGGGCAAGATAATGAAGTAAAAGTTTCAGCTCCACCACAGCTTCCCTTTCATCCCTTCCCTCGTTATTGCTATGAAGTGGATTTCATGTATAGCATCTTCAGTAGTTTTCCTTGAGAAGTGATTTTAAAGTATTTCTTCTTTTGTATAAAATAAAGAGTAACTGAGTACATGGAAAGAGCTTTAAGATGTGGATTCTAGTCCCAAATCTGCCAGGTGTGCCATCCTAGCCAAGATACTGACTAATCCAGGTCTTGAATTCTAGAGCTGTAAAAAGGAATTGCACCAGATCATGTCTCTGGATCTTTCAAATTCTAAAACTTATTACGTATTAAATATAACCAGAAAAACCTAAAGAAAATTGTGTGTATTTCAGTGTCTGTATATGCGTATGACAATAAACACAGGCTCTGTGCATCTGCATACATATTGGCATCTGACTGCATGTGCTTCTCAGTAAGATTGTAAATTTCTCTCTGATTTCTTTAATTTACATATCCATACTGTCTTATCCCCTCTTTCTTCAACCTTCAGAACAAAGCTTGGTTTATCTATTAACATTAGTTGTCAAACAAGCTGATGCTAATAATGAATACAAATAGATTTCCTTTCATATGCATAATTATTGGTCCATGCTACTTTAGAACTGCTTTCTTCCCTCCCCATCCTATCTATCTATCTATCTATCTATCTATCTATCTATCTATCTATCTCTCACAAAAGGCCTTCCTTCCTTTCTTTCCCACTCTCTAATCCTACTCTTTCCCAGGCTTGCCTTAAATTTACCATCTCCCGTCCTAGCCTCAGCAGTGATCACACATGCAAAGAAGCTACCAAGCCTGGCTTTAAAACTATTTTTCATTTTGTGTTGTTATAAGACAGAGTCTTAAGCAGTACAGGCTGGCCTTGAATTCTCTAAGTACCCGTGGGTGACTTTGACCTCTTGGTCCTCTTGCCTCCACCTAGTGAGTGCTAGGATCAAGGAATGAGCCAATGCCCCTGGTTTATACATTCCTGGGGATTTAACACAGAGCCTATACATGATAGGCAAGCGCTTTACCACCTGAGCTACACCCACAGGTCCTTAGAACTGCTTTTGTAATAAGCACCTTGGAAGAGGAAAAATGGTTTTTAACAGAAATCACAGGCCTGGGAGATGGTTCAGTGGAAAAAGTGCTTGCCATTCATATCTGCATACCCAAGTTCCCTCCCTAGAGGTAAAAAGCTGGAAACTGTGCTGGACTCCTGTAACCCCAACAGTGAGATGGAAGGCAGAGCTAGGAGATTTTTTTTCAGAAGCCCAGAAGCCCACTGAGAGTACAGCAGTCAGCAACAGACCCTGCCTCAAATGGGCGGAAGGCAAGGACTTACTCAAAGTTGTCCTCCGACCTTCACATGCATGCTATGCCACATAGGCCCCTGTACTAGTACACTTCCCCCTTTCTGCCATACATAAATATACAAATGAAATCGCATTGCCAGCTGATAACAATAGAGTATATTGCATATACTAATAATTTTTAAAAAATCAATTTAAAAAAAAAAACTCTTACTAACAGTTCACCTTTGTAGCCCAAGAGGACAATCTGGAAACAGTATTTATATTTCCTAGACCTTGAAAGGGGAGAACTGAATGGTAAGAATTAAAGCAAGCAAGCAAAAAGTCCCCAATGTAAGATGCTTATTAGTGAACAAAGTGAGGGTGAAGACAGATGTTATTGGAATTGAGAAATTTTGAATTATCATATTGGCAAAGCATCAATACTTAGACTAGATCCCAAGGATGATAGCAAGTGTCTGTAAGTTGCATGAGTCTGATGCCAAGGAAGCACTAATAAAACATGCTTACAGAAATGGTATTTCACCTGGTAGAATTTTAGAATAGTTTAGGGAGCAAGCAATCATTATATATATATGTATATATATATAAAATGATTACTTATATATTATATATAATATAATATTATATATTATAATGATTACATATATATATGATATGCAGACTCTTTAGTGAGGCTAATTATGTGTTTTTAACTTTTAGATGTAAGCTCTGGAAACTCAATGGACTGGGCTTATAAAAATGGAATACCCTATGCATTTGCTTTTGAGCTACGTGACACTGGGCACTTTGGATTTTTACTTCCGGAGATGCTCATCAAGCCCACCTGCACAGAGACCATGCTGGCTGTGAGGAACATCACAATGCACCTGCTGCAGAAGTGTCCTCGAAAGAGCCCAAAGGTCTGGTCTGCTAACCCAGAGAAGGCTGACCATAGGCCACTTGGCACTGGGTGAAAACTGTTTTTAAAGGCAAGAGCAACTGTTTAGAATGGACTTTATATACGGACTTAAAAAAATCTTTTCATGCAGTTTGACACTTGTAACAATAGAAAATGGTAAAAAAAATGGTAAAAAAAAATAGGGCAGAAGCTACTAGTTATAAGGGGGAAAATCTATTTTATATCCCTTTCAAGTCTCATTTGATTACAGGGGGAGTAGACATTTTCAAAGTCCTTTGTCTTACCCTGATACGAATAAACGTATGTGATAAAAGAAAAAAAGAAATGTACAAATTAAGGTTCCTTCAATAAACCTCATGCCCTCAATTAAGATCGAGGCTACTAATAATGTTTAATTGCTTGCTTTTTATTTGAGATGGAAAGAATCAACTATCCCTTTTTCTTTGCATGTGTGTATATGTGCATGTATGTCTGCATGTTCATGTGTGTGTGAGCAATATGGTGGCTAGAAGACAACCTCAGATGTTATCCTCCAGAATGCTATCCACTTTTCATTTGAGACAGGGTCTCTCATTGTCCTGGAGGTCACCAATTCAGCTAGATTGTCTACCCCAAGAACTTCAAGGATCCTCCTATCTCTGTTCCCAGCACTGGATTACAGGTGGGTGACACCATGCTCAACACTTTATGAGGTTTCTGAGGATCAAAGTCAGGTCCTCATGCTTGTGAGACAAGCATTTTACCTACTGAGCCATCTCCCCAACCTGCATATTTTAGTATAATAAACATACAAGTTTAAGACCTCAGATTGTTCATATTAACCCCTTCATATTAGTGTACATTATACCTATAAAAATATGGCAAAATAGAGCAATTTACTGAGAGACCCTGATGGAGACAGAAAGGTAACTAGCTCCCAGATGGTAGCCTGTGTAGTGCTGAAAGGCATTACATGAGCTGCCAAGGGAAATTGGCCAATGATATTCTGTGAAAGTAGGGGACATTGATGTATGACACTGACTAATGTCACAAGAATGCTGAGGACACTGCTGTACGGCAAAGACCACAAGCCAAGAAGTGCTCATCTTTGTAATAGTGGCTCTAAATCTAGGTGGGTAATCAAAGGCTTGCTGATAAGCAAGATATCTGCTCAGTGGCAAGGAACCCTTAACTGGCACTGAGATCCAAGACACACTCTTATGGAGACCAAGAACCTGAACTCCAATGGAAAACTCCTACAAACCAGAGGTTTACAGAGAGGCTACACCCATTAGAATCTCGCCAAATTAACAATGTTTGTCTCATTTAACTTATACTGATCTCACTTTCCAATGGAGATTCTGTTTGTATTTTTCAGAAGGCAACAAGAACCATGGACAACCCAATTCTACCAACAGGACATGGGATGATGGCTAACAGCCAAGCAGGATATAAACCACCCCTAACCTATCATATAGAACCCAAATGAAACCTTTGAGGAAGTGGTAATATGAGCAAGAGACCTACCTCCACAGCAAGTCAGATAACCTGGGAAAGGATAATGGAAATGACACCCAACACAGTCCAAAGCAGAAATCCAGAGATTCTTCAGATCTCAACAGTAAAGAGTCATATCACCATAGCAGGCAGATAACCCAGAATAGGTCAAAGAGACAGACAAGAGCGATATCCAACACAACCCAAAGCAAAAATCCAGAGACACTTGAGATCTCCACAACAATAAAGCCGACTTAAAACTCACCCACCATGAATCAGGGAACTGAGGGGAAGAGGGGGCAGAAAGATTGTAAGAGCCACGGTGGGAGAGAATGTCCAGAGACATTGCCCCCCCTCAGCAACAAGACACAAAGCATGGGGGAGCAGTGGACTGGCTACCTCTAGTACAATTCACAACCTCCTACTCCATGGACTTGTCCAGTATGCCCAGCGAGGAGGATACACAGTGGACTGGGGACAGGGAGGAGGGAAATAGGGATACCAACATAATATTTACTATATTTATATTAGGATTAAATATTTCTAATATTTATAAAAGATAGAATGTATCTAATTTTGGATAATAAAGATAACAATTTTTAAAAAATCTGTGGAAGAGGGTGCAGAAAGATTATAAGAGCCATGGTGGGAGAAAATATTCAGAGACATTGCCTCTCCCAACAACACACAAAGAAAAAACAAAACTGGCTACTTCTTGTACAATTCATAACCCCCTATCCCATGGGATAGGGAGTGAGACATTAACTGGAGGAGGGAAGGGTCAGGGCTATCTTGTTGCTGGCCCTTGGCCTGTCTCCCTGCTCCATGATGTGACAAAGCTCTCCCTCTACATATCACTTGGTCCAGCAATCCCACTGAGGAGGGCTCCCAGAGGGTTGGGGAAAGGGAGAAGGGAAATGGGTGTAACATCACCCTCGCTTTCATACAGTAAGCTACTGAGGAAGCTGAGGGAACCACCTGGTACAAAGGGCCATGAACAGAATGGGAGGAAGCCTAACCTTGAGAATAATTGCTCAGGCCTGCATCTCCCTGTCCCAGTCATTGGTTCCTTCCCACACTGAGCTGTTGATCAAAGAGATCCACAAGGTCCCCCAAATATGACAGAATTCTCTCAAAGCTCTTGAATACCTGCCCCAGGCATAAGGAAAGGCCCTATTGCTGAAGAAATCACAGAGTCATCAAATAACACCAAGAGATCCTGCTACATCCAGAATGCTCCCAGATGGTAGCATGTGTAGCACTGGAAGGTGTTGCATGAGCTTCCAGGGGAAATTGATCAATGATATTTGGAGAAAGCAGAGACCACTGATATACAATATAGAAAGTTGTCACAAGAAGGCTGAACACTTGGTTATATGGAAGTGACCAGCAAGTCAAGAAATGTTCATCTGTGCAATAGTGGCACTAAACAGAGGAGAGTAATCAACGGCTTACTGATTGGTTAAGAGATTCACTTAGTGACAAGGAATTCCTTGACTGGAACTGGGATCCATGGCAAAATCCTATGAGGACCAAGAACTCAGGTTCCTAGGGGAAATTCTCACCACCAGAGAGCTACAGAGAGGCTGCACCCATTAGGAGCTCGCCAAAATAGCACTGTTGTCTCATTTAACATATTGATCTCACTCAATGATGGAGATTCTGTTTGTATTTTTCAGAAGGCACACACACAAATAAATAAATAAATAAATAAATAAATAAATAAATAAATAAATAAATAAATAAATAAGGGGAACAGAACATTGAAGAATTTAACCATCACAATCCCATGTAGCAGTAAACATTCAGAAACGATCAGAAGTTATTTCTACCAGTACAATAGGTCAGAGCCAAACTGTTCAGCACAGTCAGAGGGGATGGATGCTGATTGACAAGAGACAAGCCACCAGCCAGTCTTCTCTGATGACAACTCATGGACTCTAACTGTTTGGTTGGGAGCAAGCTGTAGTCCCTACTCTGTGAGCTTCCTGTGCCCAGACCTTTTGCTGGTGTTTACCAATGCGTCTCCATCAAAGAGCATCCTACCTGTGACAACTAAACAATAATCAACTCTTGGGAAAGAGTATTCAGGGAAATTTTATTAAATGTATAGATAAACCTCAAAATTCATTTTTCATTGTATTTATACGCACTCTAGCCTTGTATAATAATATTTAGCAAGTTAACACCAAGAACTGAAATTCATATTGTTTTATTTGTTCTTGCTGTCACGCAGTATAAGTGCTAAGAGTATTTTTTTTCAAAGTTAAAATAAGGGCAACAAGAAGTATAGAACTTCAGGGTATGTCGTAGTCAGCCACACGCCGCTGGGATGAATCTCCAAACCACGCACGATTTGGGGAGGAAAATTTATTGAACAGATCCAGGGGAAGAAGTTAAGGGAAAGCTGGCCCCCTTTCACAGAAGCAAGCAGAGACACAGACAGAAGCCCAGCACCAGCACCAAGCAAACACAATGTAACACACACTGATTCACAAAATGCAGAACTCCAGGTCAGGGATCCGGCTCTTCTTTTGCATATCTATCCTTAGTATTTTACATCCGAATTAGAAAGGGTCAGTCCCCAGGAGGCTAGGCCAAAGTGGTACTTCCTCTAGCCAGAAGCCTGGAGACAATTAATAATTTTAATAAATCCTTAATTCTTCTGGGGGACATTATTCAAACTACCACAGGGTATGTTTCTTTACTATCCACATTCAGGATGGAATTTTGTCTTGATGAACCTTATGTAAATTTGTGATTATTCTCACTTTTCATTAATGCTGTATACATTTTATGGCTCAAGTTCCATAAGAGTATATTTTAATATTTATTGGCTATTTTTAATCTTTTTAAGCCACAAAATATACTGAGAGATGATTTATGTGCAAGGCACTCGGTTAGGTGCTGTTTGTGAAGAACAGAGGTGATATGTTTATGTCAATACTTAAGAATATAAAATTTTATTTCAACTATAGATATTGAATGTATTTTTGAAATACAGTTCAGCAAGATACTCCTCCTCTTCCCATACACTATTATAAAAATAATTTCATGATGCCAGCTCTACAGCTTTGACTCTCAACTCAGTTTCACAAAGTGTTTAAGTTTCTTAGGGCTGCTGAAGTAAAGTTCCACAAATTGGATTGATTGAAACAATAGGAATTTCCAAGTAGCATGCTGTTTTTGCAACATAAAATGTTGTTGAGGTTTTTATGTTCCCCACAGGAGAGTGTATAGCCTGTCCTTTTGTTTATAATAAGAGAAACATTCTTGTGAATCTTAACATGCTTTTTAGCTGTGCCAACGATGGGTTTTATTTTTCTTTAAGTCTAGGTCAAATTGTGCAAGTCATTCATGTTATTTAAATGGTGCACTGTACTGCTGTTTACATGGACATTTTGTGCAGGTGCTTTGAAGTGCCTTGCAGCATGGATTAGGAGCAATTGAATTATTTTTTCATGGGACTCTGTAAAGCATGTAACTAAGTATGGCTTTGGTATATATCTATTGTACTTTTACCATAGAAAACCTTATTTGAGTGGAGAAAATACCCTTTAAGTTATGACAAGCATGCTCTAAAGAATGGGTGTGAAGATTTCCTAAGCATACAGTCTTGGTGTTTTAGTAGTAAGTGTGGATGTATCCTATACATGACAAGATGGGACTTTTCATTGAATAATAGTGAGATGATTTTAAACTTTATATGAAAGTCTAAGGTTTTTACAATAAACAATATGAATGGCTAAAAAACCAAGAATTTATTGTGTCAGAATTCTGAAGGCAAGAAGTCTAAAGCTGTCATCAGGGCCATGTTCCCTCGGAAACTTGAAGGAAATCTGTCTTTGTTCCTCCCTGGCTCCTGGTTGGTTCTCAACGATCTTTATTATAACTTTATTTGTAGTTTCACAACCCTAACCTCACCTAGTATCACACTGCATGTCTATCATCACACAGCCAGCTTGTTATAAGGACACTAGTCACACTAGACCAGGCACCCACCCTGCTAGTATGACGTCATCCCAACTAGCTACATCTACAATGATTCTTTCTCCAAATAAGGTCACATTCCAAGGTAGATGAAGCATACTTTTCATGTCCTAACTTTCCCAGTGAAATTTTTAATAGACTATTAGAGGAGCAGAATGACCTACTATTTATAGTTTACCTTTTTAAATAATAAAATTATAGTTCATATTGTGATGTGTTAGTTTTACTTAGAGTTATATAGTATTTCAGTTCTCAGTAATTATCTAGGGCTGCTGCACCATAAAAAGGATTTACAGCTAAGGTATACTATCAAAACTAATTGATTTAATCAGAATTCTATGCAAATCTTAATTAAAGTATGCTATAGATTAAGCACAGTAATTATATGAATGATTGTACTTAATGGAATATTTTCATGAATCAGAATCAGGATATTGCATAATAAACCTGAAAACAGCTACACTGAATACCTAATGTAGTTCACAAAGCACATTGCACTGAGAACTGTTAAGGTGTGTGAATAATGCACATGGAAATAAGACAGCTTCAAGATTGTTGGAGGCAGATGCCAATTAACTCCTTATTTCCAGCCTCTGAGCCTCTACCATACTGCATTTCTACAGTTATGACATGCAAGACTTCCCTTCTCTCTCCGAGTGGATGTCCTAGGGGAGCCTCTGCCCAGGACATCCATCCTTGTCCCACATCCAATTACAGCCTAAGGCATTCTAGAACACAGATGCTATCATTAACCTTATCAATTAATTATGAATTAAACTATGAGGCTAGCTTCATGACCAAACCACGCAGAAGGGAAAGAGTGTATTCTAAGTTTCAAGCTGTTTGAAGAGTAAAGACCTACCCCTTCACCCCCGCAGCTGAGAAGGACTGAAAGGTAACAGTCCTTACAAGAAGTGACCTGGCAGTCAGGTGTTCATACACCGGAAGAAATCATATGAACAAACCAAATAATCGTTGTTAGGATTAGTTATTGCTATGGTTTAACTGTATCCCCTAAGATTCCATATGCCAGAAAGTAAATCCCCAAATTTGTATGATAATAGCGGAGGCAGGCCCTAGATTAGATAAGGCCATGAGGGAATCACCCCATGATGACCCCCATGATGACAGAGGCCTTATGGGAGAAATCTGAGCTAGCAGGCTTGCTGTCTCACCATGTCTCACCTCCACTCTGTTTTCATGCAGCAAAAAGGCCCTCACCAGATGCCAGCTTCATGCTCTGAGATTTCAATAAACCTTTAATCTTTATAAATCACCTGGTCTGCAGTATTTAATTATAGAAAGAGAAAACACTAAGAGAGTTATTGAAACTTTTGTTATAGCTATCCTTTATTCAGAGAAATGGATCACTGCTGTCCTATGCAGAATCCTCCAGTGATTGAGAGCTGGATTTAGTATTCTAAGAAAGACTATTTGATATCTGCAAAGCAGAAGTTATGTTGTTGGATGCATTGTATCCAGCTGCCAGTATTAAGCAATATTGGCCTGAAAATTGTATAAAGGTTTCATTTGCTACAGCATCAAATAGATGGCTTTAATGGCTTTGCGTCAGAGTCAACAAAATGCCATTAGAAAATTAGTATTTGAAGTAGTTTTCACTAGACACATCAAAAGTAATCATGGGATATACACAAGAGCACCCTAATGAGGCAACACTGAGCTACCTAGGCTATCCAAGAATCAACTGATTATTATTATTATTATTACTAGTGTTTTGGTTTTCCGAGGTAGGGTCTTGAGGTAGTCCAGGCTGACCTAGAATTCACTATGTAGCCTCAGGGTGGCCTCAAACTTATGGCAATCCTACCTCTGCCTCCCAAGTGCTAATAGTCTGAATGGAATTCTGTACTTAAAACTTGAAATCAAATAAATGTTCCTTTTAGGCCAAGAAATATAAACACTAGCTTTATATTTCTTTTAAAACATTTGGGAGTCTAATCATTTTTATTATATCTAGCCAAGGTGCTTTCATATAGACGACACTGAATTTCTGTCAATATTTCAATTACAGATCTTAGGACAGCTGTATATTTTGATGGGATCAGTTTATTATTCCAGGCAATGCTTGAATATCTCTAGTAAGATGTCCACCCATGGCTGATACACGATTTTTAGTATACAAGAATATTTCCTTTTCCTCTATTGCCAAAGAGTTTCATAGCTTTTCCTGTTTCAGTCCCCTGCTTCTATCTCCCTCTGATGTGGGTTTTGCTTCACTATAGCAATATTTGAGTTGAGTAATGGAGAGATCAGGAAAACAGAATGGGAGTAAGCATTACTGGGGCCTGACAGGCCTGCACAGCTGCAGTCTATAGGACACTAGGTAAAAGTATAAAGAAAGAATATTTTAAGATTTGTTGCTGTAAATTATATATTGCATTTCTCATTTTTCAAATAACATGTGTGAAATTCCCAAGTAATTTTAAAATACATTATTTTGAGATAAAACATAGTGTTTGTCTGGCAGGCCCAAGGCTGCAAGGAACCCCCACCACAAAGGAAGAAAAAACATCAGTCGTGGATATTTGCTAGGATTTCTGTGTGATTAGGTGCCTTTGATTTTCTTTACATGTCTATTAATGTGAAGCTATACGTATTCTGCCAAGAAAGAACCCAGAAAATGTGGTTCCCCAATCTCCTTCATAGAATACAAGCATGTTACACTCAAAAGAATCAGCTCAGAAGTGAGAATTGCTACTCACTGGGTATAAAGTTTCAGTAATTCAAGATGAGTAAGTTCTAGATCTCTGCTAGACAACAAAATACTTATAGTTCATAAAACTAATTTGTGAACTTAATTTCTTTTAAGCAATGCTGGGGATTAAAACCAGGGTTTTGCACCCATTAGGCAAGTTCTCTCCGACTGAGCTATAAAGCTATAAAGCCCTGTATAAAGACTCCTCATCCCCTAAAACAACAAAGGTTATTGCCACTGCTCTTGATTGAAGGCTCACAGAACTAGATGGCATGACCCTGCTGCTGAAGACACTACACTCTTCAGTTTCTGGACACAGAGTAGCCAAGTTTATGCTGAGCTGGAAGTTTCCTTCCTAATGGCCAGCCTTCATAGTACTAGAAAGGGAAGTCATCAATAGTCTTGCCCAGAGTGGAACCTGAGTTCTACACAACTAACCAGCCAGGCAAGTTGTGCCCACTGTGTTAACTGCTTTCTGATTGAACTTGATGGCTGCTCCATGGGACAGAATTGATCTCTAGTACTAAAAACCCAGTCAAAAGCCCGTGGATAAGGAGGTCATAGGCTCTAGGATGGACGCTTCTACTCTTGTTTGGCTAACTGGGCACGTTTTGACCATCAAATTGCCTTCTAACTATTTATGTTTATGCCCATAGATTAGTGCTGCTCTCTGATATGGTCAAAGAAGCTTCTTTTATGTCATGGACAGCAATTACTGGGGAGAGTCAAAGCTCATCAAAGTGCTGAGAGTAAGTGACTGTTGAGGGCTCAGCCCTAAGTAAGTCATCTATATCACCCACTCAAGGCTAAGGAAACACCGTGAAAGAGGGGAAAGAAATAATGTAAGAGCCACAAGATGGGGGGTGCTGTGCAATGCTGTCTTTCAGACATGGCCATTGCACTCCTGAACTCACAGTAGCTGTGGTTACTTGCACAAGACTATACATGATTGGGCTTGTCAACATCCTGCCATGGGTAGTAGAAGGGTTCATGAGGCCCCTACCCCCCACCCCCGAGGAGTTACTGATAGTTAATGGTTACCAGGGGACAGGAAGATATTTTCTTCAATAGTGTAACCACTGTTAAGTGCCCATGTGCCAGTAAATAACTTCCCACGCATGTTCATGCCATGCAAGAAACCCTAATTAAACTCACTGGGTCACACAATGGCATCAAAGAAGTGGAGCTAGCTGAGAAGAAGAAAGGGTCCTGTGGGAGGAGGGCAAGCAAAGGTAATAGGGGCGAGTATGATACTCCTGTAAAAAATTGTCAAGCAACAAAATAAATTGTAAAAAAAGGATGTTTCAAACATTTTATAGCAAGGTGGAAATACTTAAGAGGAAATACTGTACATGCACTATGATCATAACCAGATAATAAAAAAAGATTATAAGCAAATTTAATAAAATAAGAAGGAAATGTATTAGGAAATGACATTATGAGCCTTTTTATTTAATTTACAAACTTCAGATATATATATTATATATATTATATATCTACACCCTAATAATAATTCCTTTCCACAACCCTCCTTTATCTGCCTTTTGGGGACCTGACCACAAGAAATTCACATTAAATTATATTACAGTGTAGTACAGATGGTATTTAAAGATATAAGGTTGATTTTTTCCCCTCAGAAACATAAAAGGAGCCATGATGTGTAACATATTACTTTCCTTTTTCTGTCTTATTCTCAACGTAGGAGTCTGAGCAGCTGCTATCTCAGCAGATATCTAACCCAAATAGCTATTCTTATACACACACAAAAAGTCTCCAGGAACTTTCATTTATGAAATATCTCTATTCCACACAATTGTACTCAAAGAATTTCAACAATGGCTCTTATAATAATAA